>PVJN01006577.1:0-74039 GCA_004026805.1 Lasiurus borealis | reverse complement strand
TCATTTCCCCATTGGCTTATTCCACTAGGCCAAAACCGTAACTGCCAAGGGCTCTGAACACACAATTCCCGACCCTCCGCCTAACAAGAAAATCCAGAAAGATCCTGGGACCGACACTCCTTAACCTCATTCTGTTCACCTGCCTGTCCCTAGAATATTCATGTTGGGTTGACAGCAGTCAAACCTTGTTTGAATAGAGTAGAAAAAACAATTCCTCAAAAGAAAGGATCCCTCTTTCTTTTAAAGGAAGGAGAGTCAGCAACAAGAGCTGTCTCTCTAGATCAGTGGTTCTCTACCTTCCTAATGCCGTGACCCTTTATTATAGCTCCTCCTGTTGTGGTGACCCCCAACCATAACATTATCCTCCTTGCTACTTCCTAACTGTAATTTTGCTACTGTTATGAATCACAATGTAAATATCTGTGTTTTCCGATGGTCTTAAGTGACCTTGCTAACAGTTCTCCACCTGTGGGTCACGACATTTACATTACTACATTACAATTCAGAACAGTAGCAAAATTACAGTTAGGAAGTAGCAACGAAAATAATTTTATGGTTGGGGGTCACCACAACAGGAGGAGCTGTATTAAAGGGTTGTGGCCTTAGGAAGGTGGAGAACCACAGATCCAGTGTGTATCCAGGCATATGACTCTCAAGCTTACTGAGACTCCTGGTGACAGAATTGCTAAGGTGCTGGACACTGGAGTGCAGACCACAGGGACAGAGGAGGTACGCTAAGAAAGGGCAAACAGAGAGACTCAGTGGAATACTCAGCGCAGAAGAGGAGCCTGTGCTGTGGGAAGGATGCAGGGAGAGAGCTGGACTGGTCAGAAGCATTTGCGTTGGGTACCTGGACTACAAGTTATATGTCCACAAGCAGATGGCTGCATGGGTGAGCCCTCATGATAGGGATGTCTGTTTTCTGCACCCTAACACCACGAATAGAGAAGGCATTTTACAGTTGTGTTGCGCATTTAACCTCAGTTATAATGCGGTGGAAGCAAGGACCACCCCAATGAAGACAAACAGCGGCAACTCGTTCAGAGCTCGCTGCTGCGAGGAGCCAGCCAGCAGCACTTGTGTTTGGCAGACTCTCCCAGGCAAGCGGGGAGCGGCGGGTTTTATAGTGGAAACGGGGGGCGGGGGGTCCGGTGTGCTCTGACTGAGGATGCCGGAGGGGGGTAACTAGCAGTCGGGGCATCCTCGGAGACCGGTTTGGGGGCTCATTGGCTTTCTCTGGTTGGTCCTGGGACAGAAGCACGGGCGAGCATCAGGCGAGCAGGCGGCCATCGACAAAGTCCCGATTGTTCCGGGCTGATGGCTGCCCAGGCTGTGGTTTGGCTCCCTGGCCTGCGTGGTGCCGAGGCTGCGGGTTAGAATTATGTTTTTATATGGAGCCTGGCTATTGTCCATCGGTATACTCAGTCTCTCGACGCTCGTAAAAAATCTGTGAGGTTACATTTAATTTTAGCGTTCTTTCAGGGAACTGAGACATGCAGCTCTGTGGACAGGTTAAGTATTGCCTTCGTGAACGTTTAATTTGTTAATGAACCCTCACTCACTGACCGGAAACCATGGCCACTTACTAAGCACTTATTATGTGCTGGCCAGTGGACTACACGGTTTGTATGCCTGTGTTCTATTCCTCCGCACAGGCATACAGGGAAGCATTCCCGTTTTCACCATTTTTTCAGGGGAGGAGACGGGGGTTGGGGTACAATCAGTTCTCCAGGTCAGACTGCTAGGAGGGCACCATCTGGAATTGAATCCCACATCCGACTTGAAAGCTCTGTTCTCTGGCACTTGATTCAACTGTGTGATCATCTCCTCCTTTGATCACTGCGTCACTCTGTTTCACCCCAGTGCGAATCTACGAGCGTTACCAGCCGCCCCCCTTTCCTGGTATTTATAGGCTGTTGGTGTGAACAAGGATAACACAGATACCTGGCTTTGCCTGGGCCAGTTTGGTTAAGTGGGTAGAGTATCAGCCTATAGACCGAAAGGGTTCTAGGTTCGATTCCGGTCAAGGGCATGTGCGTGCCTCTGTTGCAGGCTCGATCCCCAGCCCTAGTCCAGGTACATGCTGGAGGCAACCAATCAATGTGTCTGTCTCACATCAATGTTTCTGTGTGTGTGTGTGTGTGTGTGTGTGTGTGTGTGTGTGTGTGTGTGTCTTCTTCTGCCTTACACTCTCTCTAAAAATCAGTGAAAAAATATCCTCAGGTGAGGGTTAAAAGAAAAAGACCTTGCTCTGTAAACTGAAGGGATTCAGCCTACCTTCGGAATGCTGCAATGACCCAAACCAATGACACGGATGAGATGCCTGGGCATGTGAAGTCACATAGTGAAGATGGAGGGGTGATGACATGTTTGAAACAAACAAACAGTGAAAGAATACAACCAAGAGGGTATGATAACATGGATCTAACATGGATTGCTCCTCTCAATGAACCGCTCCAATGGTTCATTGGAGAACCATTGGGAAATCAGTTATTCAGACACTCCTGTGCTGATGGGAAGATACCTCTAACTGGACAACTCGTTTTTCTCTCTTTTGAGTGGTTTTTGGAAATGAGACTTTACTTCTGTTTCCTCGAGGAAAGAAAACCTATCCTCAGGCATTGTAATTGTTGGGCCCCCAAATTACACTGTGCCAGATCCTTTGAGAGACTGAAAACTCGGAGTCCTTTTGCTGATAAAATAGCTAGTCAGGGCTGGTTATGCGACAATCACCTTCTGTGTCCCATGCTATGGAGCAGAGCATCTTTATTTAGGCAAAGTGTGTAGCACAGGTACAACAGAAGAAAAATAGGGTTGGGAAAGTGTGCAGAGGGCTCGGGCACAGGTTTCTTTATTCTCCCACCTCTGGGGCACACAGATGCTCTTGGTCCCTACAGGTCTGTAACCACGATGGGTCCATCTCTGTAGCATGAAACTCAAGTCTGTTCACAGTGGAGAGCTCTTACAGTGCGCTCCCCAGAGAGGCATATTCCAGCTACGTGACCAGACTTCAAAAGTCCCCCTCCCCCAGGCTCTGCCAAAATCAGGTGCAAATAGAAATCCACTTATTAGCACTACTACACAGTGCTGGCCGGCGATACATCCTGCTCTTCAATAATTCACAGCCCCGTGATTTCAAAACATCATTTATCTTTAGTTAATGCGTTCCCTCGCATTAGCCACGGGTCAGCGGCTCGAGAGATAAGTGCAATCAATCCAAACCAGCTAAGATGAGCCCAATGTGTGCGTAGCCTATGGACACGCAACTTTCCAACCAAACGTTCCAGCGTTTTCCACACAGAACCAGCCAGCAAGCCCACGTCCTCCTTTGCATTACACGTCACTTCATGTGCAGCTCTTTCCGCCCCAAGAAGTGTGGCCTGGCCATGCCTTTCTTCCCCCCGTTCCGTCCCTCCTGAGTTTCTTGCTACCTAAGTTCTGCTGCCATGACTTAAGGTCACCGGTCATGTGAAGGTCACCCATGACCTATTGCTTCTATCTTATGTCACCTTGTCGGGAGCTCTTTGGGCTCCTTCGGAAACCCTTTATTCTGGTTCTATGACCCCGTTCATTTCGGATTCTGTTTGCCAGCGAGACCGTTAATGCTCATTTTCTTGGCTCTGCATCATCAACACTCCTCTTTGTTTTCTGTTGTGTGGTCCTATCCAACTACCAGCTGCAGAAGGAAAACACCCAAACCTCTAGCTCCAGTCTCCAACTTGCTCAGGAATACTGGATGCACATCCTATCTAATAAAAGTACAATATGCAAATTGACAGTACCTCCGCAACACTCACCAGCCAATCAGAGTATGCAAATTAATCCAACCAAGATTTGCATATCTTGGTGCAGAGCGAAGACTGAAGACAGTGTAGAAGGCCAAGTGCTGCAGAAGGGAGGGAAGCTGCGAGAAACAAGCAAAAGGGGCGGCGGCGAAGGGAGGAAAGCAGGCGGGGCAGCGGAGACCGCAGCAGGGAGCCCTCTTGCAGGAATCTTCCTGCCGTGGGCCTCTAGTATAATACAACCATTAGAATGCACCCTCTAGTATAATACAACCATTAGAACGCACCCTCTAGTATAATACGACCATTAGAACGCACCCTCTACACACAGACCCAATTGAGGGTACTGGCAGGGCCATCTAGTCACTCAGGTCTGCTGGGACCACGGGAGTCATTCTAGAGTCCTCCCTCTCCTGCCACATCCAATTTCTCACCAAATCCTGCCATTAGTGCTTCTGAAATACATTCTGGTTCTCTCTTCTTCTCCTTTCCACTTCCTCTAGTTTAATTAAAAAACTCTTACCTTGATTGCTTCAGTAGTCGTCTTCTTGATCATTTTCACCTCTTCCAGCTAACCCTCCAGGGCATGGCACTGCATTTTGATGACCTTTTCATTAATGTCCTCCTGCAAAAGATCCCAAGTGTTAAAAAAAAAAAAAGAGGTCTTGTTCACTTTTGAATCCTCAGCGCCTAGCATATCCTGTAGACACAGTACATTTTTTTTAGTGAATAAATGCAGAGTTTAGAAAATATGAATGGAAAGCAGTGACATGGTATCAATGTGCTTGAGAAAAATACTGTCTAAAAGACTTTTCTGAAATAATGGAATGGTTGTTTAATGCAATGACCACTTGTTACCTGTGGCTGTTGAGTTTTTGAAGGAGGCTAGTGTGGTCTAGGTTTTAATTTTAAATTTCCATATGGCTAGTGTCTATAGCATAGGACAACACAACTCTAGAAAATAGATCCAGAAATGGCTGTATAAAAACCATGTTGAATGAACTCTTAAGTGAAATAAACTAAAAAGAGTTTTCTATTATCTTTCACTAACTACTACCACTTCCTACAAAAATTCTGGAGATGTTCTCTTATGCGGAATTAAATAATTCCATTTAAGTAATTTTTAAAAATATATATTTTGATTTTTCACAGAGAGATAGGGATAGGGATAGAAAGTCAGAAACATCGATGAGAGAGAGACATCGATCAGCCGCCTCCTGCACACCCCCCACTGGGGATGTGCCCACAACCAATGTACATGCCCTTGACCAGAATCAAACCCGGGACCCCTCAGTCTGCAGGCCGACACTCTATCCACTTAGCTAAACAGGTTTCGGCCTACTTAAGTATTTTTAAGCACTCAATATTTGCCAGGCACTGTGCAAATAAGCACATAATTTGTGCATTCAATTGTACAAAGAGAAATGCTACCTACCTGGTAATGGAATTTATCTCTGAAATATTGAAATTTGGTGGACATTTTTGAAAAGGTAAGACTATGGGAAAGAACCATTTAAATTACTTTCTCCTCCTCTTCCCTTCCTCCCCTCACACCTATTTCCTGAAGTAGAGCAGGGAGTGAAATTGGCAGAACTATACTTGTGATGATGGGACAGTGTCAAATGCTCGCATACCTCTGCGGAGTAAGGCGATGCTGAACTTTTGCTGGCTTATTTGACTCATTTTTTGTTATGGATTACCCCTTTTCAAGCCTCTATTTTGCATCTGCTTGATATCTCATTGCTTTCAGATTTATTAATTTCTTTGCATTCTGTAATATAATATCAAAGACGACCCGATACATATCCCTCTGGCTCTAGACAATTCCAAGAAGCTGTGTCATTCAGTATAACTGGCTGTTTGTGGCATGATACCAAGTTTTCAATCAGTATGACAGCATTTAGAGCCACGTTAACTTTGATCAGTTAGCAAATATTATGCCATGAAATCATATATGTCCATATATGTAGTATATGATGTGTTTCTGTACCCACTAATTTGAGCATTTCCACAGAAAACTGCCATAAGAAGCTCCTGGCATAATTTCTTTGTAATAAATTCTGAATGCTGCTGCCTATTACTTTAGATTTTCTTATTCTCCAGGTGGTAACACATTTTGCACTCTAATTTTCTGTAATTTCTCTATGTACAGATTTCTTACCAGGTGCTATTATTGATTTATTTTCATTTATATCCTTCTTGGGTCTTAAAGCAAACAAAAACTTTCTCTTAGCTAATAACTTAAGGACAATAAGAAATTAGAGGAAAGCTTGATTTTTCAGTGCGTTTAATGTTTCCCAAGAGCTTTGCCACTGGATGAACTTTGACCTCTCTCCTGCACATCAATAACGCAAATAATTTAGTAGTGAAAATGATACAACTCCTAGAAAATATACTAATTATTGCTGGTATTGAAATCTTTACTACATCATAGTCATTTAAAAAAATCCAAACATTTATACATTAAAATCTTTCAAAAACAGAATCATAATGAAAGCACTCTTTACTTTTTTCCCTTATGTATGATGATCCTGTCATAGTGACATCCATTTTGATTTTTTTAAAGAACTCATTCCATACAAAGAACTCGTTCCTGTAGAATTATGGCCAATCATGGAATGAGAATCTATTAAGGTGCATTGCTGTTCAGAATGAATCGTGTAATAGGAAACCTCAGGATTTTATTGAATTTTCTCAAGTAGCGGCCTAAAGCTGTAGTCAGAGGGAAATAAAGCTTTATTGTCAAACTTCACTCTATACTTCTTTATATTCCTTTTGGTTTTTGTCTCATATTTTCCTTCCCTTCGGAGAGCGCACTGGGCTCGGGGAAGGAGCACAGAGGAGGAACGCTGAGTGAAGAGTGGGTGACGGGTGAAGAGTGCGTTACCTGTTTTCAATTAGTGCCTGAGGAACCAGAGGAGGAGAAAAATGACCTTTGCCGAGGTCACAGTCAAGGGAGAGTTAGTCTTTCCATTTTTATTAAATTTTAATTTGGTAGTTCATATGAACTGGGATTCTTTCTTATTTGGTAACATATGCTTTGCATTAATTCAGTAGCTTGCATATTGGGAGAGATCATTTAGGGAATCTGGATGAATAAAAATTGGATATACTCTGGAGGCTCCATGCTAATGTATGGATATCCTTCTTGCAGAAGCAGAAAAATCACACTGTGTAGCGATTCTCAATATAGTTTTAGAAATATCGCTTATGGGAAAACTCTGGAATCCACTCAGATCCAACCTTTAAAGCAACCTTTAGCCAACCTTTAAAACCTACAGGGTTTATTTAAAAAACAAGTCAGAACGCACAGGGCTACATTCGAAGGATAAACAGATCTTGGTGAATGTTGTTAAAATTCCTAAACTAATATTAACAAAGAGTGGGTCGTTTCTCCATTATTCAAATGTCACCTCAGAGAGTTGACAATCGAGTCTTTCTTATACACCTCTGGGAAGATCATATCTTATGTGCCTTATTACCACACCGGTCAATGTAACTGTCAACATTCAGTTCCTTAGTAGACAATAGATTGTGAAAAATTATAAAAATCTGCTTGTTGATACCCTTAAGCAAGTGATTAAATCAATGGGAAAGGCATGCAATGTACTAATGCATCATCCATGAAGTGTAGATAGACATAGCGTGTAGATAACACTTTCACCATTGCTAGATTCAGTCCTCCTTTACGTAAGTTACTAGAAGCATTTTCCAAAAGAGATCTGTTTCCTCATTGCTGGAGGGCCAGAGTGTGTAAGATGAGAAGAGCCCTTATTGGCATGTGCACTTAGAAGTACTGGTGTGTGTGTGTGTGTGTGTGTGTGTGTGTGTGTGGCGTAGGGGGAGAGAGCATGACGGGTTAATGCTAACATTTGGGCTGGAGAAATATATTACTGCCCTCCTTAAGTGAAAGTTACAGGTCCATTAGAAAAACTGCGGAAGGGAGTTAGTTTCTACCGGCAATAATATCCTTCTACTGGTGGAGAAAGCCTGGGTCTCAGCTCACACACTGAACCCCCTGTAAGGAACCCCACTCTTAAACGTTTTTCTCTAAATCAACTGAATTCAAACGCGGTGGCCCCATCCCATCAGTTCAGCAGGAAATGTGCCGTCATTCATACTTGGTTTCACCTCTATCCCCTCCCTTCCTCCATCCAAACCATTAGTGCTAAGCATTTGGGTCTCTGGATGTGCCTGAGCCTGTGGAAGTAGGGGAACCGTCCTTTCCGGGTGCCATCTGTTCCACAGGGTTTCCCCATCTTTCCAGGGGCCTCGGAGATGTCAGAGCTCTGCTGGGTGATGCCAGGAGTAGGGAGGTCAGGTGGAGTTGGAAACCCTAATGCACAAGAGACAGCCTCTCTGAGTGCTTTAACTCCCTCCTCCGCCCCCTCCCCCAGGTCTGGTCACCTCCTTGGTGGCAGCCACATCTTCTTGGATTCCCAGACCTCCTGCATCACCAGGCCTTGGGAATACTTCTACCAACTCACTGACCCCACCTCCCCCCTGGGACAGCCATGCACTAACGACTAAACATACTTCCGGTTGCCTTTGCTTTTCTGCAGGCCCAGCTCCCGGAGACAAAGAACCAGAAGGCCTGGCTGCGATACTAAGATGGGAGTGGGCGGGTTGGGGGGACAGATGGGGAGAACAGACACATTCCTATTTCCATACATGCGTCTGACGGCAGACTATTCTCACAAGCAGGGCCCTATCAGGGGGGCAGAGAGTACGATTGGGTTACACATACCAAAGATGTCAAACAGGAAAAGGTTCCCATTTCAGGTGAGAGGGGAAACGCTTTCACACAAAGGGTCTCATCATTCCACACAGAATGACAGGGAACAGGGCACACAGAACGTAACTCTGCCGGGAAGGGCAAGCGTAAGCTTTTGTTAACAAGTGGGTTCTTTGCTGGGCTCTGTG
This sequence comes from Lasiurus borealis, assembly GCA_004026805.1. Taxonomy (NCBI): domain Eukaryota; kingdom Metazoa; phylum Chordata; class Mammalia; order Chiroptera; family Vespertilionidae; genus Lasiurus; species Lasiurus borealis. The sequence continues at coordinate 65,334 of PVJN01006577.1, read as the reverse complement.
GGCAACTATTCTAAGTCATCTATGTCATCTAATGAAGATACATGATGTGCAACACGGTTGCCTAGATAAACATAATTTCTAGGTAAATGTGATTTTTCTTTACACTTTCTATTTCATTCAGTGTGATGATTCCTGAATTTTAAAAGGCCTTTTAAAGATTTTTATAGTTTCCTTTCTCAAAATAAACATGTAGCATTATATATTATTTTCTCTCCTGATAGGATTCAGGTACTATATCCATTCATAAACATGCTATTGCCTTCTGCGACATTCTTTCGCGATTTGCACGTCTGTATTACCTTTTGTTATGTGATAACGTGATTCTTCGATTACTTTACTGTATTACAATTTTAGAATAGTTTACACATTTTTATTAATTACTGAAGACTAAACACTTTTCCTATATTAATTTGCTCACTCCTCTGCCTTCACCCCCCCACCCCCCCCGTGTGTGTGTGTGTGTATGCATGCATGCCTGGGGATCGCCAGTTCCAGGTCTTTGGTTCATTTTTCTGCTTGGATATTTCATATTTTCTTTCCAATTTTTTCCATCTATTTATATATAAGTCAGACACTCTTTGTTACCACATTTTAAGTATTTCTTCCTGACTTGAGTGATATTTGTATAGCTGGAAGCTTTACATTTTTATGGAGTCATATCTCTAGAACTTTATGTGTTTTGGGTGTTACACTCAAAGAGACCTTTCTAATCTTATTTTTATATAAACAGTTTCCTCTGTTTGCTTTTCTTTTACATCTGAGCTTTTAATCTACTTGGTTTTGAGATGAATTCTACAGTCCCAGGCACTTTGTAAACATTTCCCCTGATTCTGTTCAAACCAGGCTTACATTTTTTTAAAATGATTAGGATATACTGAACATTTTATTCTTATTTTATTTTGTATTACTATTTTTTTAAATCTCTTTTTTTATTGATTTCAGATAGGAAGGAGCAGGAGAGAGAGAGAGAGAGAGAGAGAGAGAGAGAGAGAGAGAGAGAGAGAAACAGCAATGATGAGAGGGAATCATTAATCAGTGGACTTCTGCATGTCCCATACTGGTGACTGAGCCCACAACTCAGGCACGTGCCCTGACCAGGCATCCAACTGTGACCTCCTGGTTCAGAGGTCGATGCTCAACCACTGAGCCAATGCTGGCCGGGCAATTCTTATTTGAAAGAGTTACTGCACACATGGCACACTGTAGGGTTCTGAGGACTCTTCTTACTTTTGTCTCACCCTAGGACATGGGTCTCTTTTTACTTATTTATTTTTATTTTTTAAAATTATAGTTTGTTGATTTTTTACAGAGAGGAAGGGAGAGGGATAGAAGTTAGAAACATCGATGAGAGAGAAACATGGATCAGCTGCCTCCTGCACACCCCCTACTGGGGATATGCCCGCAACCAAGGTACATGCCCTTGACTGGAATCGAACCCAGGAACCTTCAGTCTGCAGGCCGACGCTCTCTGCACTGAGCCAATCCAGTTAGGATGACACTGGTCTCCCTTTAGCAGGACCATAGCATGGTCATAATAGCAAGGTCACAGACTCCAGGGTTAAACCCGGGTCTGCGTTGCACAGCAACAGGACAGTGAGCTGCGAGAGCTGAACCTCTTAGTGCTTGTAAGGTCTCTTTTGAAAATAGGGGAGTCATGGCAGCTTCCCCACAGGCTGTGGAGGAGTCGAGGCAAAAATGTGTGGCGTGTCTGAAGTGCAAGGCGTCATTTGTCCCTTGGGTCAGGACTCTTCTGGCTGATCCACGAGTTAGCAATTTCTCCAATTAAATGAAAACTTCTGGCAGGCTGGGGTCGTGTCTTTATCTTTCTTGTATTTTACAAAATATCTCTCAGAAATAGACAGAAATGGTCAATAAACGGTTACTGACTTCCTTTAAAAAACGAACATCGAAAGGCATATTTTTTCAGGAGCAAAAAGTTCTCTCTTAGGAAAATGGCATAGTGTTTCCTAACTAACAAAGTATTTTTTCCATAATAATTTGAAACTTCAAATTCGTAAGGATTTATTATTTTGCCTCTGAGACAGTTGTTGAACATGAACAATTTAAGTACTTTATGTTTTGGCAGCAAATGTAAATATTTCTCAGTATGCTCACTAAAAAATCATTGATGCAAGTCAGAGGTAAAATAATAACTTAATGCTAGATATTGGCCTATGAAATAATTTAATATCATAAAAGCTGATTTGAATTGCTCGCCGTCCTTTGTGTCTCAAGTAATCACTAGAAGGTGAAAAGCTCATCTCTTTACTCAAATTCAGAATATGGAATGATATATGGTAGCTTTCTGAATATATGTGTAGAAACTGAAATTTTCAGTCCTAATTTGATTTGCAGAGAAAATGATATTTAATCTTTCTGAAGTTGTGCCTGGGTTTAGTAAGACCATGAAATATTAATTTAATGCATATTAACTCTATTGGATGTGATACAGACATAATATAAAGTCAATAGAACATTAAAGAAAGAGAGGTTATGAATCAAAGGAATAGAGTTTAAAGATTTAGAAAAGAAATTATTATAGACGAGATACCCAGTGCATGAAATTCACGCATGGCACGGGGGAGGAAGGGAGTGTCCCTCAGCCCAGCAGTCTGCACCCTCTCCAACCTGGGACCCCTCAAGGGATGTCCGACTGCCCATTTAGGCCTGATCCCACCTAAACGGGCAGTCAGACATCCCTCTCACAATCCAGGACTGCTGACTCCCAACTGCTCGCCTCCCTGCCTGCCTGATTGCCCCTAACTGCTTCTGCCTGCCAGCCTGATCACCCCCTAACCACTCCCCTGCCAGCCTGATAGATGACTAACTGCTCCCCTGTTGGCCTGATTGCCCCTAACTACCCTTCCCTGCTAGCCTGGTCCCCCCTAATTGCCCTCCCCTGCTGGCCATCTTATAGCAGCCATCTTTGACGACATGGAGGTAGCTATCTTGTGTGTTGGAGAGATGATCAATTTGCATATTACCTCTTTTTTAAAAATATATATTTTAATGACTTTTCACAGAGAGGAAAAGGAGAGGGATAGAGAGATAGAAACATGAGAGAGAAACATTGATCAGCCGCCTCCTGAACACCCCCTACTGGGGATGTGCCTGCAACCAAGGCACATGTCCTTGATCAGAATCGAACCTGGGACCATTAAGTCCACAGGCCAATGCTCTATCCACTGAGCCAAACCAGTCAGGGCTACCTCTTTATCATATAGGATTATTATATAGGATACTTATAGGCAATATGTGGAAAAATACATTGTCTTTTTGCTTTTTTTTTACTATTGTACATTAAAGGTTGAAAAGGTGTTCTTTATGAAAGCAACACTCTACACTCAAAGAAGGGTTTATTCTTTCTTCTATTACTATTGTGATATTATGAACTTTCTAATTTAGGATTTTTAAAAGTTTGGAACTCAGCTTCAAATGAAAGCCAATATTTTGATAGGTGCAGGTTTGGTTGCACCGTCTGCTTTTAATGTTTATTTTATAATCATTTTTCTTCACTATTTCTTGAAATAACTTTGAAAATGGTTATCAAGAATCAACTGTAACAATTACATGTTGAAAACGGAAATGTTTCCCCCAGAATCTGTGATTGGCATAAAATTACGCCAATATTATGACCTGTAGCCTATTATAAAAATGAGTCCTTTTAATGTTTAAGGCAAGAGGTTATGGTATTTCCCTTTATGAACAATCATTGTTTTTGAATTTTCACTCTGTTGGGATTTTATAATAAAAAAAAATAAGACAAAATCCTTGTCCTGTCAGGTCTCATAATTCAACGGAAAAATGCACATGTGCACATTTAGGAAACTATATATGATCAGTGCAATATGATATTGAAGTGATCAGAAAGAATAGATAGGAGTAAATTCTTTTTGTAGTAAGAAAATGAGACATTATATTAGAGACCCAAGAAAAGGTGGAGTGAAAAGATTTGTGAAGAAAGGATTGGAGAAATGGACTCATATGGCTTATTTTGATGGATGACAGGTGAACATGTGGTAAAGAGGCAAGGAGTGACAGGGATATTCAAAGAAATATATTCATTGTCTCACGAACATGTAACTTGTAGGCTCTGTCTTAAAGTCCTTTGTTGTTACTTAAATGTATATAATATAAATGGTGAGTACTTTAAGGGCACAGATTATGTTTTCTTAATCTCTGTACCTTAAACAAGTAGCACAGTGACATAAACAAGATGCAAGTTATAAATTGCTGTACAAGGATCAATAATAGTTAAAATGAAATGAATCAAGCATTCTGAGTATTGAAGCGAAGTGGCTCTTAGAAAGTAATTGAGTCGTCTCAGACATTCCCCAAATCCTTCCTATATAAATACTTAATAAACGATTTTGTAGCTTCTCCTTAATAACTTTTAGTAATGTAATGCTTTGTGTCTTATAGATTTGTTTGCAGTTAGAAAGACTCAAATAGCCGAAACCGGTTTGGCTCAGTGGATAGGGCACTGGCCTGCAGACTGAAAGGTCCCAGGTTAGATTCTGGTCAAGGGCATGTACCTTGTTTGCAGGCACATCCCCAGTAGGGGGCGTGCAGGAGGTGGCTGAATGATGGCTCTCTCTCATTGATGTTTCTAACTTTCTATCCCTCTCCCTTCCTCTCTGTAAAAAATCAATAAAATATATTAAAAAAGAAAAAGAAAAACTCAAATAGTCACAAACATTCCTGAAAGATTGCCGAAATATTCTGTTAGTCTGCCAGCCATTTCTGGAACAGAGCCTCTAGGCTATAGTTTCTTGCCCCCAATCCCACCATCCCCAGCATTATAGAGATGCCAGGCTCTGCCAGGACAGTGACCTCACCCCTAACTATAATTGTGCCCAGAAATAGAGAGCAGGTTTAAGCTAGTGTAATACTAGTATCCTGACTTCCCAGGAACAATTGGCTGGGTTCAACATATAGGCACGTGGCCCATGTGAGGCTAATTAAAATCCTCTCAGAGATCACTGGAATCCTATCTGAGAAACAGCCAGCATTTCTGGTGGCTGATGCTCTACAATATGAAACTCTGGAGGCGTCGAGAGCCAAAACTTCTGAAACATATAAAAAAGTCAAGTTGTAGAAAGAAAACTAGAATGGATATGAAAAGGTTCTCTGAGGCTGAGGGAAAAAGGCAATGCTGGTGACATGTGAGTCCCCGAAATCCTGCTTTTTTTATGGACGGACTGCTAACATTTAGCATCAATTAACCAGTATCTTTCCCACAGATGTTTCTTTTATGTCGCAGCTATTGCATGTGTGTGTGTGTGTGTGTGTGTGTGTGTGTGTGTGTGTTGCATTGTTTTTTGCTTAAACTGAGTTTCTGTTATCTGCAACTAGAGAGCCAATATAACTGGCAATCTGGTTTATACCTTTTAGATCGTCAGTCTCAGTAGTGGTTCGTCATTTCTCTGCTTAGTCAAGACCCAAACCTCTGATCACTGCCTTTGGCCAGGATGCTGACTCCAATTCCTGTTCGCCGCCTTGCTGGATGGTCTGCATTTGTATTCTGTGTTTATCAGCTGGATTTAACTGGTTGAGGGGTTTAAAAGTTATATAAATAGAACGTTTGACATAATTTTTGAATGAACCATAAAATTTAAAGAAATGTGTTTAAAATCTCAGCCATATTACAGGGTGAAAAGTTGGAAAAATTAATTCCTTTTTTAATAGGCTAACAGTTCATGAAGTGTTTCCCAATGCCAGACTGTTTTTTTAAAAAAGCCTCTTTGTGAAAAGAGTGTAGGTTTCTAATTATTATTGGGCACATTTAGATTTGGATAAAGTAAATCAGCTGAACTATTGTTAGAAACAGCAAGAGCTAACATATAATTGTTTTTCAGAATTGCTAGAAGAATATCAGGGTGTTTGCAAGTTTACTAGGAAGCATGTGTGAGGGACTCATGCCTGCTGAGATGATGAGAGACTAAGTGTAAAGCTGCTTAACATAGTCATGAGAATATGAAAGAACAGGAAAGTGGCATTAACCTCATAGCCTGAAGAAATCCATTAGTAACCTGAGTAAAAAGAAACAGCGCCTTACAAAGATAAAATCTATAAAGTTTTAGGAGAGTAGGTGGAACTTACGATCATTGATTATAAGGCTTTAACGTCTGAGGGTGTTGCGATAAGTTTTCTAAGTTGTCTAACTGCAGGCTTTTGATATGGTTTGTGGGTTTGTGCAACTGGTGACTCAAATTAATATATATATATATATATATATATATATATATATATATATATATATACATATATATATGCGCTTATATCCATTAAAAATAAAATGGTTTAAAAATAAATTGGAGTAAACTGGGAGAAAAGTTTTTGTAATGCATGTTAATAACAGAAGACTATATCTAGAACTGTTAGAGAATAAAAACAACAAGCATAACCCAGCATGTATTTTCCCATATGTCTACCCTTGGAGATGCTCTAGTATAATATAGAAGAGTATACAAGAATATAGGTTTTTATAGCCGACTTAATTACAATAGGGAAACATTTCTAAACAACTGAACTGTTCCTGGAGAGGAGAACCGCTGCATGAATAAGAATGAAATGCAGCTATGTGCAACAACACAGCTAAACCTCAAAAATGTCCCGGAGAAAAAAGAAGCTGTAGAATGATTTGTGGAGTATGATATCATTCATATAAAGTGGTAAACTCTAAACTAATAAATACAGCATGTTGCTTTGAGATACATATGTCATAAAAATAAACTGACACCATGGGGATTATATTTTTGATGCTTGTAATTTCTCGTGAGGGGAGGGAGAGAAATGCGGCCACAGAGGAATACATCGGAATTTGAATGCTATCATTAGCCACTTATTTCTCAGGCTGCATTGTAAAGGAAAATTATGTTTTTATATTGCTATGCAATGTTTCACAATAAGAATACCTAAAACAAACAATCCTATCTAATAAAGAGCTAGTATGCTAATTAGACCTTCCTGCCAAAGCAGTGGGGGGGGGGGGGGCTGCAAGGGCCAAGCTGTTTGCATGAATTTCATGCATCGGGCCTCTAATTACAAATAAAATCATGAGAGGAAAATGGGTAAAAGAGGCTTTCCTTTAAAAAAAAACAAACATTGACAGCTCAAAAACTTTATTTTAAGCAATGAGGAAGCAAATAAAATTTGAGGAATATGGTGACTTGCTGAGATGCCAAAGAAAGAGTGGCTTAACAAAAGGAATTCTCTTTGTAAGACGCTTTCAAGTATGGAAACAAGTAAAACAAAATTCTAATAGAAAACTCAAGAACAGGATCACTGCTGTTGGGTGAGATTTTGCGTGGCCTAGATGAGTGGTCGGCAAACTCATTCATTCGTCCACAGAGCCCGATACCAACAGGACCATGATGGAAATTTCTTTGGAGAGCCAAATTTCTTAAACTTCTTCTAACGCCACTTCTTCAAAATAGACTGGCCCAGGCCGTGGTGTTTTGTGGAAGAGCCACACTCAAGAGGTCAAAGAGCCGCATGTGGCTTGCGAGCCGCGGTTTGCCGACCAACCACGGGCCTAGATGATCTGAGGCTGGGCTTCAGCTAGGGCAGTCTTCACATACACTTCATTTCTGTTTCCTTCTGTTCCTCAAAACACCGTCTTCTGGGGTCTCGATCCAGGACTGGGTGAATTTGCCAGGGCACCTATGCTTGCAGGGATCTGGCTGCTTCCTTCGTTTCCAAAACATTGAGTGTCTGTAACAGTACCGCCCAGGCTCTCAGTGCCTCCGCCAGGTCAGAGGTTGCCCTGGGAGGAGGGCCTTTACAAGCTGGTCTCACCCCTCTGGATTCTGCCTGCTCTCCGATCTTGACCTAGGTATTCATTATCACCTTGTTAATTCTCAGATGCCTTTTTAAAAAATATATATTTTTTATTGATTTTTTTTTCCTTTTTTACAGAGAGGAAGGGAGAGGGATAAAGAGTTAGAAACATTGATCCATTGATCAGTTGCCTCCTGCACGCCCCTTACTGGGGATGTGCCCACAACCAAGGTACATGCCCTTGACTGGAATCCAACCTGGTACCTTTCAGTCTACAGACCGACGGTCTATCCACTGAGCCAAACTGGTTGTGGCAATTCTCTGATGCTTTTATGAAGATTTAAAAAAATACGTTTTCACCAGATTTTATTAGCATTTTTATTAAAAAGATCTGAAAGCATAGAAGCGTCACCCAGTTCTACATTCCTGAAACAATTCATTTTCTTTTTTTTATTATATTTTCCCCAATAATTTTGTGTAAAAGAGGAAATAGGGAGTATATGTCTCAACTACAATTTTCATCCAATTAAAAAAATTAAATGTTGATATAAAATAGAACTTAATTATGTTCTTTAGCTTCCTCTCTTTTAATAAGTTGGTCCTGGTGGAGTAAATTGGTTTATTCAGAAAGCCCTGTACTTGGATTCGTGGTTTTCTTTCACACATGCTTCCCTAAGTCATCCTTTCACACTGAATGAATTTACTAATTTCAGTCAGGATTTTTGAGTTGTAAGATAAAAAAACCTAACTAAATCATTTCTAATCTCCAAGATCTATAATGCTTTAGGTCTACAAATTAAAAGAGGTAGCTACTATTTGTTCTATTAGAGAATTGCAACAGCAAACCAAGGGATCAAAGAACCCTCTTTAAAGAGGATTTTCATATTTGGTCTTCCTAAGTAGGATCATAATAGTCTTGGTAGGAGAAAGAGTATGTTGTTGGATTTCCTCACATTTTAAACATAATTTAGCGCACACACACACACACACACACACACATATATATATATATACATATATATTCAATAATATGAGAAGCCTACCCTATCAGTTTTTGAGCTGACAATTTTATACATGAGTATTGGTTTATGATATTGAAATATTTTTCTTTCTAATTAGATCTCAAAATACTTTTTTTGTTTTCTAATTAGGTCTGCAATAGCCATGCCTGAAAACAAGACAATTTCCACTTCTCCCCCTGGAGATGATCAATCCAAGAAAGGTAAATTGACCCTTAAGCGGTTTTCTTTGAAACTAGGTCAGAGGTAAGTGCAATTCAGTCCGTCACAGGAGGCAGCGGCTAAGGCAGTAAGGAGTCTTCTAGGAGCTCAGGGGTCACAAACCCAAACTTCCTGGGGCAGGAGGGAGAGGGAAGCAAAAGGAGTGTATCGGTTTAAGAAAAACCCACTGTCCGGATGAGTTAGTAAGTTTAGGATATTTGTATTTCGATGACATCAGATCCAATATTGGGAATGCTGGCACAATAGGGGTTATCCGTTAAAATTAATGTCTGTCTCTTGGGTATCATTCCTCCGCTCAGCTCCCCACCCTCCACGCAAAACCACCAGCCTCTAGAGAGAGCATCAGCGCATGGAGCAAAGCTCTGAGATGTCTGTTGAGATCCCAGGACTCGGTCTGGCCTCAGTGCTTGCTACCATGTCTTTGGCTTTTATATCCAAAGCAATCATTGCTGGCTGCGGTACTGAACCTAATTACCCACCACCCTTCCGACATGTTTGTCATTAACTCTGTCACTAACATCGCAAACACGCTGCGGGAGGTCTTATTTATTAATTTCTGCCAGATATGATTTCACATAACATTTTTCTCAGCGTCAACATTAAATTCTTTCCTTATGCTGTATCCATCATCCTGAAACTATGGTGGTCATATCAAAATACTTACTAGACTATAAATAACCGGCCCCTAAGTTTTCTTACTGGGATTGTTCTTGTCGGATGCGCACAACTGAATTAGAGAATGTTCATTCATTTTCTATTCTCTGAGAAAAATAACGTAATATTTTAATCAGTTTTCTGCAATGTTTGGCTGATTTTGTGTTTTAATTTTTAGGGAAATGTTAAACTATTGATATAAAATATTTAGTGGTTGCAGGACTACAGTATTTATTCTTAATTCACTATTGGCAAGTTATAATTTTTTCATTTTAAAACCTGTTCATTTGGTTAAATTTTAAATGTATTACTTCAATAGTGCTAATAGTGTCTTATTTTCATATCTCCCTATATGCAGCTCTTCCTCCTTTACATTCATGACTGGATTTGTTTCTTCCGTTTCTTTTGTCTTGATCAATTTTGCCAGATGTGTTCATTTGTGTTCACTTTCGTTTTTCATATATTTTATTGATTTTTTTTTTTTTACAGAGAGGAAGGGAGAGGGACAGAGAGCTAGAATCATCGATGAGAGAGAGACATTGATCAGCTGCCTCCTGCACACCTCCTACTGGGGAAGTGCCCGCAACCAAGGTACGTGCCCTTGACCGGAATGGAACCTGGGACCTTTCAGTCCGCAGGCTGATGCTCTATCCACTGAGCCACACCGGTTTCGGCTGTGTTCACTTTTTAAAAGTAATAATTTCTGACCTTGTTAATCATCTCTAGGGTGTTGTGTTTTTTTTTGTTGTTGTTGTTGGTTTACTTTCTGTTTCATTAATTTCAGGTATCATTACCCCTTCTACTGTCTTCAGGTTCCCGCCACCCTCCCCAGACACACCTATTCTTGATTATTCTTGATTAGGATGCTCAGATCACTTAACGCTCAACGTCTTTAATGTTCAAGTATGATTATCTAGTGCTACAGATTTCCCCTGACCTATCAGGTAAATAATAGTTAAAAAACTGGACTGTTATGTCACACTTGGATGAAGCAGAGATGGACTCAGCCTGTGTAGTTTCCTCTGAAGCACCGCTGTGTTGCATTCACCCCCCAAAACCGTTCCCTCCGGAGCCCGCGGTGCACCTGCTCAGCGCCCGCCCCGCGCTGGGCGGCCATCGCCAGCATCACACACTCCCATACCCGCCAAAGACGCCCGTAATGCTAGCAGTCACCCCGTTTCTCCCCCCGCCAGCCCCTGGCACCCCCACACACACCTGCTGTGTGGGGAGACACCCCCTTCTCCCCCCGCCAGCCCTGGCACCCCCACATACACCTGCTGTGTGGGAGACACCCCCACATACACCCGCTGTGTGGGAAGACACCCCCACATACACCTGCTATGTGGGAAGTCACCCCCTTCTCCCCCCGCCAGCCCCTGGCACCCCCACATGCACCCGCTGTGTGGGAAGACACCCCATTCTCCTCACCTGCCCGCTCCTCATCTGGACAGGCCGTGTCTCCCCGGAGGCGAGGGCGACGCTGCGCGTGAATGGCGTGCGAGTGCGCATGCGCTGCCACGCGGTTCCCGGGTGACGTCACCCCGCCTGGCGCTCCCTCCACGGAGCAGGGGCCCAGCGCGCGACCTCCGGGGCCCATCCGCCCGGTGGAGGGGCAGCGGCCGCACCACAGGGCGGCAGGGAGGGCGCTCCTGCCCTGGGCGTCCCTGAGGCCGACCATCAGGCCCACCGTGGCCCTCAGGCCTCCCGCCATGTTCGCCCCGAGGCCTGTGGGCACCGCCCGCTGCGGGGACAGGCCGCGGAGGAGACGCACAGCCCGCAGGCCTGATGGAGGCGGCCCGGCCCCCGGACACGTCGTAGGCCGCCTCCGGGGCAGCACCCGGCGGGCAGCGGGGCAGCGGTCCCCGCCTCCAGGTCTCGCCCTGGGCTCGAACCTCGGACCCTGTGCGGACAGGAGCCCCGGGCGGGTATCTGAGACCCTCCCAGGGCCGGGCCCAGCGCAGAGCCTGAGGCCACTCCTTTCCACCTTCATGTCCGCGCCGCAGAGGTGACAGATGGCCTCCGGCAGGTGGGGGCAGCGGGGACAGCATGCGTTTGGGGCATTTCCTATCAGTGATTTTTGCAAAAAACAAACAAACAACAACAAAAAAAACAAAACAAAAACAATTCTATTTGCATATCTGCCTTCCTTCAGGCCAGGATTCTGCCAGGCTTCCTCTATCATGTGGGTGGATGCTGCCGCATTGCACGCAGAGCCTCTGCATGTGGTGTGTGTGCATCCATCCATAGGTGGACAGTCGGGTCATTTCCACTTGGGGGGCTGGGCCGAACCACGTTAGGAGCATTGGAGCCCAGCTTTTTGCAGGGACATCTGTTTTCATTTCTGCGAGGTGCACACACTCAGGATGGGAACCACCAGGTCATTGCATAACTCGATGTTTAGCTTTAATAATTGCCAAATATTTCTCAAAAGCATCTGCAATATAGTTTACATTCCAAACGGCAGTATGCGAGGATTCCATTTCTTCCACATCCCTGGCGACCCTTGTTGAATTCTGGGTCCGTCTTTGGAAAATAATAATATTACAGCCGTCTCTTTGGAAAAATAATAATATTACAGCCGTCCCGGTGGGCAGAAGGTGGCGTCTCACTGTGGTTCTGATTGGCGTTTCCCTAATCACTGATGCAGAGGAGAATCTTTTTTTTTTCTTTTTCTCCTTTTGTTACGTTTGTTGGGGGGTGACAGTGCCTAATAAAATGATATAGGTTCCAAGTGTACATTTCCGTGAGACGTGACCTTTGTGTTGCATCGTGCGTCCATAACCCAGAGTCACATCAGCCTCCATCAACATATATTTGACCCCTTTTGCCCTTTAAAACCCTTCTCTTCCCCTCTGGTGACCACCATACTATTGTCTGGGCCTGTGAGTTTCTGTTTTCCTTATTTGTTCGTTTGTTACTTTGAGTTTTATATCTCACACGTGGATGAAATCATAGCATTCTTAACTTTCTCTGTCTGACTGATTTGGCTTAACATGATGTGTTCAAGGTCCGTCCATGATGGGGATACGTATTTAAATGTACTTACTAGCCGTTTGCATATTTTTGGGGAAAGGTGTGTTCACATCTTTTGCCTATTTCTATTTTGAAATCGAGTTAATCTTTTTTGTTCGGTTGTAAGAATTCGTTATATGTTTCAGAAACTAGGCTTTTATCAAATACTAGAGACCTGTTGCATGGATCCCTGCACTGGTGGGGTCCCTCGGCCTGCCCTGCACCCTTTCCCAGTTTGAGACCCCTCGGGGGGATGTCAGAGAGCCAGTTCTGGCTGGATACTGGCGGGCCGTGCAGAGAGACCCCACCCGTGCACAAATCCATGCACCGGGCCTGTAGTATGCATGTAAAATGTTTGGTTAATCTCTTCCCACTCTCCCTCTGAGATTCATCAGTCTGTTCCATGTATCCCTGCCTGTGCGTTGAGCATCTGTCCCCCTGGTGGTCAGTGCGTGTCATAGCTACCGGTAGAATGGTCGCTTAGGCTTTTGTATATAGAGATGTGATTTGCAAATGTTTTTGCCTATAGTGGTAGCTGTAGTTTCACTTCCTTTATAGTGTGTAATGATTTTAAAAATATATATTAACTGCTTTCTGAACTTTTCCTTTCCTTTCCAAAAGAAAATGCCACCTCACAAGCGTTGGTTCCGTTCGGTCCCCCTAAGGAAGCTGTTGAGATTTTTCATGAAGATAAAATGACAAATACTGAAGGTGAGGACTGAATGTGAATTGTATACTAACCTATGTAAACTATATTTATATGTAAGCTATATTTCTATTCACTCGTTAGATTTTTATATCGATATTATATTTTTATTGAACAATAAAACCCAAGTATCAATTAATAATTAACAAAGTAATTCTATACAAAATTAAGAATACAATATTATAATGTATTTTATGAATGACAAATTGTTAATGACATATTTGTCTATAGTAATTGCTTATAACTCCAAAAATGTATGAATATTTAAATTAAACATTTTCTTTCTTGCTTGTGCCATGACTGGCAGGTGCTAGAAACTTCTAGTCTAATGAGAATATGTCTTTTAGAAGAAGAATGAGGACTTAACATTTTATGGGTATGAAATCCACAGTTAAAAATTGTTCATTTTTAAGAATCCATAAAACATCTGTGAAAGTGTTGCTGATATTACATGTGGAAGGAAATGATGTCTGTGTACATTTGATGTACAGGGGTTCATACTTGTTTTTTAGGTCAGTCTGGTGGAGAACTTGACCTCAAAAACTTTCCATCTTGATTAGTAAATGTCTCAGGACATCTTCAGTTTGACGGGATAAAATGGGCTAGGTTGCCATTTTGATTCTTTACCTACAAAAATGGAACAAATATATTACTATGACTACAGCATCAGGAAGATTGAGAAATGTCAAAGTAACCGCTTAAAAAAAAGCTAGAAATGATTGAGGTACAGTCAAGAAGCATTTGAGTTTCAGGCTCAAGGGCGTGAACTGCATTTCTCGGTCTCTAGGCCTCTATGTATTTAAGTAGAGACGTTACGTAACCATGCTTGAAAATATTAGTCTGCTCTGCGGAGTGATTTGGTTACAGGAGGACACAGGGAGACTGATTCCCTTTTCATTGCAGTCCAGGCTTAAGCTAATAAGGCTTCATTGATGAAGGATCAATGGCTGTGAAAGATGGGAATTAAGGAGACATTACAAAGGAATAAGATTTGATCTGATAATAATACGCTAGCAGGAACTTGAATGAGAAGAGGATTCAGCGGTGGTTTAACGATTGCGCGCTTTGATCATGGGAAGAGGGAAGCGAGAAAGGAAACGAGGTTGAGTGGCCTGAAAATGAGTTTCGGTTCAGAAATACCGGCTTTGCAAAGGGGGGTGTCCCTTCCAGACTCCCTGTGGCTTGTTGGCCTTGGGAAAGTCCAGATGTTTAATACCACGTAGACTGGAGGAAGACCTGTCACCAAAAGTCTCAGCTCGGTATAGCTTAGTCTCTCATCGTCGCTTTACCTGCCAAATTGTTCCTGGTGACCTGCTCTGAATCGGGTACCGTTCTCTCTGCTTGGGATGCACCAGGACCCTCCCCACCTGCAGTGCTCTCTGCATGAATCCCTTACCTTGTCCACCTCTATGTCTGAGGACAGCAGTGGGTTTGCTATTCTCAGTAGCCTTTCTGGCTTTGGCACGTGGTTTACTGTCGTCATGAGTTTCTGCATTTCCTTGTTTGTGGTAGAGCAACTCCCTGGGGATATTCTAATTTTAACTCCATCCTCCCATCCTGCAAAGCATCCCACAGGTCTCAGCTTTCCTTTTGTCCATTCAGGGCCAGGGTCAGGCTCTCGGAAGGATCTGTACATTTTGACATGGAGCTCAGGGTACAGTTAAGTGTAAAAATGTTTAGTTGCGGGTAAAGCACTTAGAGGAGATAACTAAGAGAGAACATTATTTCTCACCACGACTCATGCCTCTGAGGAGAAATAGGCAATGAAGTGAGAGAAAGCGGTTGAAGAAGAGCATTTCAGGGAAGTATAAGGAGTTAAAAGAGATGGAGAATGATAGGAGGTTATTGAATTGTGCTGCTAGGATCTGGTTAGTGATTTTTTTTTAAATAAACAAATTTATGGAGGTGAATTTTAAGTACAATATAGTTCACTCATTTCAAGTCTGCAAGTCAGTGACTTTTGGCAAATATACAGATTGATTTTATCATTATCTTAAACATGATATAGAATCTTCCATTTTTTAAAATACATTTTTTAATTTCAGAGAGGAAAAGAGAGTGTGTGAGAGAGAATCATCAATGATGAGAGAGAATCATTGATTGGCTGCCTCCTGCACGCCCCACAATGGGGATCGAGCATGCAACCCAACAGGGGCATGTGCCTTGTCCAGGACTAGAACCCTGTCATCCTGGTTATGATTGATGTTCAATCCCTGAGCCACATGGGCCAGGCTAGAGTCTTCCATTTTTCCAGAAAGTTCCTTCATGCCCTCTGTAGTCAGTCTCATTCTACCCATTCCCCATATCCGTGGATAGGGTTTGAGTTTTACCATTCTAAAATTTCAAATGCATGTTAATTATTATGGCTGGGTGAATAAAGCATGTACACATCCATTGCACTGAGCAAGGAGAGTTGACAGTTCGTGAACATAGTCTTTTCATGACGTTTGCCAATGCAACCAGCCAGTCCATATTTTCTCTCAAACGGAAGTTTCTTGGTGCAGAGTCTCAACACACCTCAGCTCAGGCCCAGATCCAGGAGGATCTGTCCCCGTATACACTGATGCTGAGCAGTTGGGGTTGGGCAGATGGTTGGAGAGGACGAGAGTCCTGTGTGAGCTAATTCTTTGACCAATCTGACCACCTCTGCTCGAGCTTCCCCAGGAACAGCTCTGTCAGTTAACGTGTGACCAAGACCATGAGTTCTCATTGCATCATGGGATTTTAGGGGAAAAATATTTTATATAGCGGCCTACCACCCCATTCATTTGTTAAATGAGAACTCTAGGGTTAGAGACCGAGTAGTTTTTGCTTACGAAGCACAGTTAATTATCAGTCAAGTGAGGGGAAAAAAAGAATGAGCCTGGACACCAGGGGGGTAAAATTAAAAAGCAAAGGTTTGCCGAGACCCGTTTGGCTCAGTGAATAGAGTGTCAGCCTGCGGATTGAAAGGTCCCGGGTTCGATTCCGGTCAAGGGCAAGTATCTTGGTTGCGTGCACATCCCCAGTAAAAGGGGCATGCAGGAGGCAGTTGAATGATGTCTCTCTCTCATCGATGTTTCTAACTCTGTCCTTCTCCCTTCCTCTCTGTAAAAAATCAATAAAAATTTTAAAAAAGCAAAGGTTTAACTTACGCTGTTCATACATTAGCATAAAACCAGTAAGAAGAACTCTAGAATCTTGTTTCTCTCTTGTGCCGCTTAGGATGCCAAGTCTTTTTTGACAGAATTTCAATGCAAAATTTAACTTCATAGTATTTTACACTTCACACTTTACTAAATGCCATAGGGGTGCTATGGAAATTAATGAGTGTTCACACAATAGGATGCAAGTGGCACATGCAGAAACATGTTCAACGAGTCATTGCTGTCCTTGTTTTCCCCACATTTAATGAAGCAAAGCAAATGTTTTGAGTGTAAGGACAACTGCCTAGTGGTTAAATGTACACTAAAATCTCTTTGTTTCTAGAAGGAAGGGCAACATGCCCTTATCAGGACACCTGGATAGGAGATCAATATGTAATTTTCACCAGCTTGTCCATTGGTCCTTTGACTATTACAGAGATGAAAATAAATATTTCTCTGGGTCCGAACTAAAGAAGAAATATGTACTGTAACACATGTGAAATAATCATAGCAAGTATATGTGTTCAGTATGGCCAAAGTAAACTGATATCCTGAAGGAACATTCAAAATTCAAAAACAAGTGGTATGGGGAATATTTGAGATGCCCTGAAATCTGTTTCTGAACTGCTTCTCTTTGCCACATTTTAAAACATATGAAAACATCCCTTATTGTATAGCTTACACTCCATGGCCAGGGAGATACAGTTCAGTACCAGCTCCCCTGCCCATCAATTGTGTGGAATTTGACAGTATTATATAACTCCTCTAAACCTTAGTTTCCTTGCTTATGAAATCAAGACACTGTATATTCAGATACACACATATGTTCAGATTTATAGGATAGGGTCAAAACTTATATTGACAAATGAAACAGACATGTCATTTTCACAGAAGTTGTATTTGTGGAAGAGGAAATTATGGGACTTCATTTAAAAGATTGCAGTTGAAACGGGGATACCTAAAATATGTACCATCTCTGTAGGCTGGCACTGAAACAAAAGACACAGTCAGTAGGCAGTAGCAATCCTCTGTGCCTGTCAAGGTCAACTGAAATGAGGTCAGCATGCTCTTCTCATCGAGGCACGTTTTGTGTCTCGAGTTGAAGATCAGCAACTGCAGCAATAATCCAGCCAGGAGAGTCCTCAGACACAAAAAGGACTGCAAGTAAGCACTTTGGTGGCGTTTCATGGACAGCTTTGCTGTGCTTCTGGAACCTTCAGCTGCTTCGGGACATGCCAGGATTAGAGTCCCGGAGGCAAGCACATCAGACTGAGTGGGTTTTATGATGAGCACAACTCGAACGCTCTGGTGAGGACATCAATCACTCTCCATAAGAGACTCAATTTTCAGAAATGGAAGGTCGAAAATGAGGTTATTATGAGGATGAAGGGAACTTTATTTTTTGCAGCACGAAAAACCTAGGCTGGATTTAAGGAAGAAGTCCTTCAGTGCATGAGCGATTGGATATTATTGACTTTGGAAGAAGTGGACTCTCTTTGAAGGGAGAATTTAAAATATATTTCCAAGTCATTTTAAAAAATTGATTTAGAACTTATTTAGAAACAAATGAATAAATGTTTTCTGCCTTTTTTCTTTCTTCCCAAAGGTTAGTTCCTAATGCTATGAAACACCTACCTAAACCAAAGTTGGAAAATGTATTCTTCTTAGAATCATTTTTATTTCTTATATTTTTAAGGCATAAATGATTCTTTCAGATTTCAAAATTTTTAAAGGTTTATTCTGTAATTGTGACATATTTATCTACCTCGTTGTTAAAACTTTGAGTATTAGTTTTAATAAAGCTGAATATTTCTGCATATTCTCAACACCTAGGTTACCACACTCTCTAACTGATAAGAAACTCCCACTGTCTGCTTTATCTTTAGTGGTGAACAGAGGCATCTACTTTAGTTACCCGTGTCGCCGTCACAGCTGCTCTTTAGTCAACATCCCAGCGCCATGTGTCAACAAAATGATTTCGCATATCGAAGGTGTGGAGTCTAAGATAGACGGGCGTCTGAAACAGGTAAGGGACATTGAACATGCTAATGCTGTGACAAATGCCGTAAAAGCCTACAAGGGTACGCTAGTTAAAGAAGCCGAGGAGTCGTTCTTTATGGAAGTCGAACGAGTTTCTAGAACCTTTGCTTAGCTGTCTAATTTTCTAATCCAGGCGTGATTTTGATCGTCTCACTTCAGAAGGGTTAAACAAGCTCATGAAAGAGATTCCTCCCCCTACGTGTTTCTTCTTTCTCTAAAGCCAATCATGCTGAGGGGTAATTTCCATAAGCCAACTTGTCTAGTGAATTAAATAGTATTTACATTCCTTTTTGGGACACTAAACTGATTAGATGATTAGACGGGGACACCGGTGTATGAAAGGACAGCGTGCCCCTTTTAATGAGTTATTTTGTTCTAAAGAAATAACCGAACAGGTCTGTTAAACGGAATATAATTATTCCTCCTCGGTCTTTTTAACCTGTTCTCAGTTTGCCTTTAGTATTCTGAAGGGAGTTCAGTCTTTTGAAACCACTGTAACATTCAATTATTTTCTAAAGGTGATTTGGAAATGATAAAACAAACATTCTCACCTTTTTCTAAGGATTGTGTTTCTGAGCAATTACTGCACAATCAGTGTGTCAGCATGGGAGGGGAAGTGTGCCAGAGACCTGAGCTACCTACCTCTCTCCTTCACCCCTGTTACAGGATCGCTCTGAGAAGGTTCTGGTGGGCCCCCAGTGATGCTCGGTCTAGGGTTTGGTTTCCTTTGGGAAAAACATTCTAGTGCAGTTGTTAAAACCTCAGGCTTTATAGCTGCACATGCTGTGACCTTTTGAAAGTGCCGGCATACGACATGCATCTGTATGCGCTGATGCTATTAGGCCTATAGTACTATTTATCTCACCCTACATCCGGTGACTCGATGAGTGCAATTTGGATAGGACGGGGTGGGGTCAAGGTCAGGGAGAACGTGATGCCCTTTCTCTAGGCCCCAAAGGGTTTCCTCTTCTTTTCATTTGCAACCGTTTCACTTTTGTCGAAATTGTTCATTATGTTTCTCTACAGGCTGCTTGATTTTTTAAATGCACTATATTGAGATAATTCACATGCCATCAAGTTTACCTGTGAAAGTGTACAATTCAGAGGCTTTTAGTGTATTTTTCAGAGCAGGGTAACCATGGCCATAATCACAAAAGACCTTACATGATATGACCCCATTGATAGAAATGTCAAAAGGAGGTCAGTCTGTAGAGGTAGAAAGCAGGCGGATGATTTCCTAGGCTGGGGCGACTCCTGCTGGAGGCGGGGGGGGGGGGGGGCGGTCTCCTTTTGGTTCGACGCTTGCTCATTTTTAAGCAGCGTATTTTCATCTTTTATGTCATTGAAAAGTGGCACCTACTGTGGGTATGAAATACATCACAGGAGGGAAAGACCCATCTTTTGTGGATCAGCCACGCTGGTTTGTTTGCTCCTGGTGCCTCAGTGGTCTCCTTCCTGTGGGATAAAGCTGTGGAACTCTCCATTAGCAGAAATACATCTGCCATGGGCCTGTGCATCCACTCCCAGCTGTTTCACTGTAGTTCGGAATCTTGAAAAGAGAGTTCTTCCGAGTAGTTACCTCGAACAGTGTTTTCTCTATATTTATGTTTGCAAAGAAGGAGAAAACACTCCAAAATGATGGCAATAATAGCCTGGGCAACTTCCCATGCCAAGGAAGGCTTTCTTTTATTTTTCTGCCACCGTATTCTGTTCGACTCGAGGCACTTTTATTTCCTTGGGAATGATCTCTACCGAATTGAAGCTTTTTATTTAATCAATTCAGATCATTAGAATGCAGCCAGGATTTAAAGGAAGGGCATGGAGAGAAAGCACAGGTGCTCCTTGACCTCTGATGGGGGTACATCCCGATAAATGCATTTAATATACCTACCTTACTGAACATTACAGCCTAGCCCAGCCTGCCTTCCACATGCGCAGAACACTCATACTACACCAGAGTTGGGCAAAGTCCTCTAACACAGTGAGTACACTGGAGAGTATTGGTTGTTTACCTCCCGTGACTGTGCAGCTATGGTTTGCTGCACCATGAGTGTCTCTTACCACATATATTACTAACCCAGGAAAATATTTATTTAGTTAGTTATTTATTTATTTTAAAATATCTTTTTATGATTTCAGAGAGGAAAGGAGAGGGAGAGAGAGAAATATCCATGATAAGAGAGAATCATTAATCAGCTGTCTCCTGCACACTCCCACTGGGGATTGAGCCTGCAACGCAGGCATGTGCCCTAGACTGGAATTGAACCTGGGACTCTTCAGTCTGCAGGTTAATTCTCTATCTACTGAGCCAAACCAGCGAGGGCTAATCCAGGAAAAGATTAAAATGAAAAAAGCGAAGTACAACGTGTGTCACTTTTGAACCATTAGGAAGTCAATATATACTAAGTCAAACCATCCTAAGTCGGGGAACTGTCTCTATTTAGAAGTCATTCTTTAAAATATAAATATTATATTTTACAAAAATAATATCAATAGCAATGACAATAAAACTTTACCAAGTGCTTACTGTGTATCATAGGCTTAATATGCATGTTTTGTTGACTGCTTATTGAAACGTTGTAAGGAAATGCAGAGGAGGGAAATGATCTCAGAAGTTGATTTCCCCCAAGGTCCCACCCTCAATGGCAAAACCATCACCCAGGACAAATGTGTCTCAGATCTCAGACCATCCTGTTTATCACTGGGCTCTGTCCTCTTGTCCTGAGATGTCAGTGAGGAGGACCAGAACACATGATTGTGAAAATGCGCATCATTCTAATTGGGAAATTTTGCTTTGATTACACATTTCATATTTGTTTTTAATTTTGAAACCTACTACTTAATCATCTGACCCTCTTGACCAAATTTCTGATCTTAGAGTTCTATCATTCTGTTATTAACTATATTACATTTGAAACTTAAGGACACTTCAGATCCTGACATATCCCATTCTATCATTCCCATTGTCCTTTATTTCCTTGTCAAATCAATTCCCCTCTTAAATAGGTTCTTTACTACTTTGGTCCTTTACTTCTTTATCTTGTTATCCTTCTAGTCTAAAAAAATACCAACCCTGAGAGATCTTTCTGGGGAGCACCTCCCCTGTTATACCCAGCCAGCTGAGCTGAATAGTGCACCCAGTAATTCAGAGTTGAGATAGTAGGCATTTATTCACACCTGATGGCTATTGCTCTGTTGGCTGTTGTTGTTTTTTTTGTTTTGTTTTGTTTTGTTTTTTATTTTACAATCTTAGGGAAAAGAGACCAGTGCTCCTGACTATACTCAGGTGTTGCATATTTTAAAATTTCTTGTGGCACACTGGTTGAAAATCGCTGCAATGGAGTATTAGACCATAAGTGGATACCAAGAGATATGAATCTTTAGGGACAACTTATACAGCAATCCATCAGTTAGTCCATTGGGAACAGATCAAATACTGATTGAAATAACTTTTCTTTAATGCTCATCACTTCTGCAAAAATATTGCCAGGCTAAGATCTTGATATTTTATCCTAAAATATTTCTAAAATTGTAAGTAATCTGCTTTTATAAGTATAAATTATGCCATTTTTTGAATGACAGTATATAGAGAATCAAACAGAATATTAATTAGTCATTACTCACTTATTAAGGGCTTTTAAAATTTTGGATAATTATATCATAACTCATTAAAATGTCTCTTAACCAATTTCCTCCTGATTTTCTTGTGATACTTCAAGTGGCTCCTTAAAACTATCATATAAATCAGCCTAATTGTAGGTTTTTGCACTATTCGGGACTCTGAGTTACCAGTTTCAAAAACCAAAAGATAATATTTTCTGATTGTTAATTATTTTATATCATATTAATATACTTGTATTAATATACTTATTGAATGTTCATTCTTTCCTATGCTTGTTTATCTTTTGCCTATTTTCTTTTGGGTTTATTTGTATTTTCTTATTGACTTGTAGGAACAAATCATTATCTTTAGTTTGTTATGTATATTTTAAACATATTTAAGTTTGACTTGTTTTCTTAATATATTTTACTAAAAAATTCTTAATTTTAATGTACTTAATTTTATCATTTTTTTCTTTATTTTAAGTGCTTTGCATCTTATTTAAGAAATTTTTCCATACTGCAAGGTCAAAGAAAATATTTTCTCTAATTGTAAATTTTTTAAGTTTTCCATTAATTGTTTAGCATTGTGAAATTGTGTGTAAGAATAGAGTAAATAACAATTTTCATTTATAAATATATGAAAATTATTTTTCTCAACATCAATTTTATTACAAAATCCAGTCATTTCTTAGAAATCTGCTATATCATATTAACCATATATCAAGTTTTCATAATGATTTTATCTATTCCTAGCTCCTGTATTTTACCTGTTAATTTAATTCTCTAATACAATATCTCATTCCACTGATTTGCATGCTTCATTATGTCTTGATATCTGAAAGGGTAGTTCCATTTTTTTTTGTGCTTTTATAGACTTCTTTGGATATTTTTAGTGCTTACATATTTTAGAATAAACTTGTCAAATTCTATGCAAAAACCCATTGGGATTTTGAACAGTTGTACTTATCAACTTTTTTTTTTAATGTAGATGAATTTAGTCTCAAGAGGAGTGTTTTGTAGATTCCATTGAATCTACTGCCAGCATAAGAAAATTTCAGTAATATAGCAAATACCAATACCTGTTTAGAGGAGAAAACTTAGTAGGAGATAAATGCGAAAAAATGGACAAATTGATGAAAATTTAATGTTAAATTATTAGTTCTCTAACATATAGTCATAAGCTGCATCATGTTTCAGTCAGTGACAGACTGTGTGTAGGACAGTGGTCCCATCCCATATAATAAAAGGCTAATATGCAAATTGACCAAATGGCAGAGTGACCAGTCGCTATGATGCACACTGACCACTAGGGGACAGAGGACCAATGCAGGAGCTGCCCTCTGGTGGTCAGTGCGCTCCTACAGGGGGCATGCCGCTCAGCCAGAAGCTGGGCTCATGGCTGGCGAGCGCAGCGGTGGTGGCGGGAGCCTCTCTCGTCTCCGCGGCAGCGCTCAGAATGTCCGACTGCTGATGGGCCTAAACTGTGAGTCAGACATCCCCCAAGGGCTCCTGGACTGTGAGAGGGTGCAGGCTGAGCTGAGGGACCACCCCCCACCGAGTACACGAATTTCAGGCACTGGGCCTCTAGTCTATAATAATAAACGTGTAATATGCAGATTAGACCAGATATCCTTCCAGAGGTCCTTGTAGACAAACTTCCGGATGAAGCTGGGGCTGCAAGGGAAGCCTGGATTCCAGGTGCCAGGGGGAAACCAGTGCTGGCAGGCGGGGGAAGCAAGGCCTACTCGTGCACGAATTTTGTGCATTGGGCCTCTAGGAAGATTTAACAGACTATAGGCCCTCAACTTTTGTCTAAATAAGCTTACATTTGAATTTGTAGCATCTTTGGATATTTTCACTCATTGGTGAAATCTGTCTTTGTTTCCTCTCCCCCCTGTTTGTGTCTAGGGGACAATTTGCTAGTTCTGTAGGCTCTGTTTTATTTCTCTCTAGAACCATAGCTTCCATATTTATTAGACAACCTTTCCATCTTAGGCATATCTCCAGGGTGCTGAGAGAGTTCTCATGAGAACGAGGAGGAGGCAACTTCTCAGCCACCTATTCTGGATTCTTTTGGGGGTGGGGGGTGAGCAATAATACCTGCTCATCTCACCATAGGCCACCCTTTCATTATTAGCTTGGATTATCACCTGTTTATTCTCACAATCTGGGAATTCTGCAAGAGTTCTCCAGAGAAGTCTTCCATTTCCCCTGAAAGGATCTCCACTTGAGCTATACGCTTCTTTGCCCTGTTTTCACTATCAGTCTCACCAGATTACCTTCTATTTCTGGGTATTCTTTTTAAAGATATGTCCCAATAATTTTATTGACAGACATATATATTCTTCTCCAGAAATGTTGGTATGACGTGGGAATTAAAGAGAAGTAATGATATATGCCCAATCTCACATCTTAAATTGGAGATTATCTGCGAAACCCATAACATTCAGACTAGATAGTCCTTGTGTTTTTAGTAACTTACGCCCCTTAAAGCTCACAGTTCTTTTAGAATATGTCATAGAACAAGACTCCTTCCGAAGAGTGTACAGTCCAGGAGAGGGGTGAGACAAGAATAATGCTACGGGAAACTAAGTGTTTGTGAACTCATGTAATTGTGTGTTTGCCACTCTTGCGATTTATTAAAGTTCAAAGGATGTCATGGATTCAGATTGTGTGGGAAGTCCTTTGGGAATAAGGGGCATTTTAAGTGGTCCTGTTAAAGTGTAAGATTTATAAATACAGATGAAAGGCGAAAACAATTAGGTGGGATAATAAGGAAAGTAAAGGAGTAGGTAGTAGAATTATATAACTGTTTTGCAAACAACAGAGTATATAATTTGACAGAAATATAATGGGGTATGTGACGTGGAGTAGTTACAATTTTACCACTGAGTTCAAGTATAAGTTAAGTTTACTGTTGTTTTCCGAGCTGTCTAAAATTTGATTTTTATTGAGATCTTTTGTTTTGACAGTTTGAAACTTCTTTGGAAGAATGGTAAGAGCCTATCATGCCTCTTTTATTCATGTTCACATTTTGATGATGAATATGCTTAGAGGAGTTTAATTCAAAAGGAACGGAAAACTGAAAGCTAATGTTTTCATATTAGATACTAAAATATAATTCTCAAAAAATGTAAGAATTAGGATATCATGGAAAATGACACAATAGGCATCTCCAGAGCTCTGTACCACCACTAAGCAACTATAAATTGGGCAAAAAATGGGTCAGAATCAACTTTTTTCAAAACCTACAATCTAGTAAAGATCTCTCTGCAACCAGGGAAGAAAGTCAATGAGGAAAGGGTCTGCTGCATTTTATTAGGCGACCACGGTGGCCTCTAAATCGCCTCCTTGCCTCCTGAAGCCCCAGAGTAGTGGAGGCCCTGGGTGATGCTGTGCATGTGTCAGAGGGAAGGATAGGGGTCATCTTCTAGAGCAGTGGTTCTCAACCTTCCTAAGGCCGCGACCCTTGCATACAGTTCCTCATGTGGTGGTGACCTCCAACAATGAAATTTTGCTACTGTGATGCATCGTGATGTAAATATCTGCATTTTCCAATGGTCTTAGGTGACCCCCTGTGAAAGGGTCATTCGACCCCCAAAGGGGTCACGACCCACAGGTTGAGAACCACTGTTCTAGAAGAACATGTTTCAGCACCATGACCTGTCTGACCACTTCCAGGGAGCGCTCGTTGGAAGCGCTTACAGGCATATCCCGGCCGCCACTGTGTGAGGCTGTGGGTAAGCGTTGGGCCAGCGATGCACAGACCGGAGTGCCTGGGAGGAAGAGGCTGAGGCTTCTCAGAGCCCTCACTGCATTGGAGGATTGAGAAATGCGCACAGATGACCAACGCTGGACACATGCGCGGGGGAGAACCAAGAACCAAGAAGACCCTGACCTTTGACCTGTGGCTAACCTTTAGGCAAGAAGGGATGGTAAGAGGAAGAGAGGAACAGCCTGGATGAGCATTGAAGGAATACTCCAGTACAGAGGAGTACTCTGTTAAGATGGGGAGGTATCCCCCCGCCCCCTCCCCCCACTTTCTCTGTTTTGGCTCTAGTTCTGTAAGCTGACGGGCAAAACAGAAGCTCACCAAAAGCTAACAAAACACTTCCTGTAGTGGCCCACACGTGACGAAGAATACGGATGTTACACAGAGTGTTTAAAAGAATCACCAAACAAATAGATAGCATCCACCCATAACAAGCAGCGACAGTAACCCCAATAAACAGAGGCTAACGGGAGAGCATTATTTAATAAAGATGCGGGGATAATTTATTTTCTAATTCCAAAAGCCAACAAATAAGAAAAAACAAAAAGAAGCATTTAAATGAAATTAAAACTGAAGGAAGAACATGTCATGAATATATTTCTGACCTCAGAAGAGACAGACTTTCCTAAATAAATTGAAGAATAGCAATGGAACATGTGATATGCAGCCAGCAGAGATAGTAAAGGATAGTCAGATATACAGCTTTCTTTAATAAGAAAAATGATAATTTAATAAAAATGAAGCTCCTTTGTTGTTGATACTGATTTTCACACAGCTTTTGTTAGAGAAAAAATACTTTCTGTTTAAATACAATGAAATGTAATCTAGGATCCAAGAAGTGATACCAATAATGAGAAATATATTGTTATTCAACATACAGGACTTTAACTAAAAGAGTCTTTAGAAAAGAAGTGACATTTTAACTTGTACATTTTCCTAAAACTTTAAACTTCAAATCTGAAACAGTATTCTTGCTCCTTGTCATTCATATTGATTCTCCAGAAGTGGCTAAATTGAAATTAGAAAAATAGCTTATGTAACTTATTTCATAAAAATCCCCTTTCAATAGAAAATCTTTAGGAAATACCAATTTCTTAAAATCAAACAAACTGCTTTGCCCGGCTGGAGTGGCTCAATGGTTGAGCATCAACCTATGAACCAGGA
Organism: Lasiurus borealis; assembly: GCA_004026805.1. Taxonomy (NCBI): domain Eukaryota; kingdom Metazoa; phylum Chordata; class Mammalia; order Chiroptera; family Vespertilionidae; genus Lasiurus; species Lasiurus borealis. The sequence continues at coordinate 38,235 of PVJN01006577.1, read as the reverse complement.
GGTCACAGTTCCATTCTTGGTCAGGATACAGGCCTGGGTTAAGGGCTCCATCCCAATGTGGAGTGTGCAAGTGGCAGCTGGTCAATGATTTTCTCTCATTGATGTTTCTCTCTCTCCTTCTCTGAAATCAATAAAAAATATATTTTAAAAAATGTCAGACCATTTATAACAAATGTTAGATTTCTGTTAATTTACCACGAAGTTTTAAGCCCATTGTCTATTAAAACGTTGCTATCTATCTATCTATCTATCTATCTATCTATCTATCTATCTCCAGGAGAGTAGAGTTAGTATGAATATAGAAAGTTTTACCACACACATTTCCTATTCAATGTAAGAGTGTCACCTAACGTCCGTTTTACTGAACTGAGGTACAGCCCTCCGGAGTAATTAGTTCCCTCTCTCCCGCTCTGTAGGCGCAAGGCTGTGGAAAAAGACTTGATGGCCAGGAAGCCCAGCAAAGAGGTGGGACCCACGGAAGAAGCAGGTAAAGCTGGGTGCACACATAGATAGATCAGTGCCACTGCATTCAGAACCTCACCGACTTCATTTCCTAGAGTTCTCGTTTTCCCTTCATAATGTTAATGGCTTTATAATTCTCACGAGTGTGTCAGAGAGGACAGAGCCTCCTATATAATTTGATTAGACATTTGTCCCACAAATATTAATGACTGTTATGTACCATTAGAGGCCCGGTGCACGAAATTCCCGAACCTAGGGGCATTCCTCAGCCAGACCTGTGCCCTCTCGCTGTCTGGGGGATGTCTGACTGATGGCTTAGGTGGGGGGAGCAGGCCTGAGCTGTCAGTTGGATCTCCTTAGCACTGCTACAGAGGCAGGAGGGGCTCCTGTCACTGCCACTGCACTTGCCTGCGGTGACCCCAGCTTTGGACTGAGCGACGCTCCCCCGGTGGGAGTGCACTGGCCATCAGGGGTCAGCTCCTGCATTGAGCCTCTGCCCCCTGGTGATCAGGGTGTGTCATAGTGACCGGTCATTCTGCAGTTCGGTTGATTTGCAAATTAGCCTTTTATTATATAGGATGTATGTGTCTAGGTCCTGAGTGTCGATGGCCCTGGCTCACCTCTCCGGAAGCTAACTGTAACCCCAGTTCTGTGCAGTAGGCTTTCCCTGAGAATCAGAGTCTTCTCAGACTACACTGGCTAATAGAACATCAGCCACGTACAGTTTCTGAGAGCTGGAAATGTGGCAGGCGAGGCATTTAATTTTTAAGTTTAGCTTTGACTTAGATTTCAATGACAATAGTCACCTGGGCTCATGGCTACCATATTGGACATCACATTTCCACTATATATGAAAATCAAGGTTAATATTCTTGTCAAGATTAATATTTTACAAAATGTAAAATAACTCATATATTGGACTAAAATATGTGTTAAAATTCTTCAGTGTGTTTGAATATATTCTTGATATTATATTAACTCTTCCCCACTCCTTACCACAAAAATGTGTTCAGCATCTTTCTTAAGTGAACGGTAACTAATAAACTCAGGACGTTTTAAAAGCAAGAATGTTTTATTCAAAGCTATCATTCGTAGCAAGGCTCTAATCCTACTGTTTTCACTGTTTATGTCTATGGTGAAGATGAAAACCTCACTTATTACTTATTTTTTCATATGATAAATGCTAAGAGAAAAAAATAATATATGAGAAGTCACAATATCCATTACATTAACTGTCCTTATGTTTATCATAAACATGTACATTTGACTCTGAAACATAAGACAGTATCAAGATAAGGAAGTTTGCCCTGGCGAGTTTGGCTCAGTGGATAGAGCGTCAGCCTGCGGACTGAAGGGTCTCAGGTTTGATTCTGGTCAAGGGCACATGCCAAGGTTGTAGGCTGATTCCCAGTAGTGGCATCTCTCTCATCATTGATGTTTCTATCTCTCTCTCCTCCTCTTTTCCTCTCTGAAATCAATAAAATATATTTTTAAAAGATAAGGAAAATCTATTGTAAATATTTACACTAAAAATGTAAGGTGGTTGCTCACTCAATATGAACTAATTGAGATAGGGTTCTAGAAAAAAATGAGAAGTGTTAAATACAATGAATTGGAGGCCCTCCAAGGTCTACACAGCATTTATTTTTAAATACTATGATAGAAACAGTAAAGAGACATCTTGCAATAACATAATGGACACCTCACCTTTGGATAGAAATCTGTCTGATCAGAAGGGCTTTAATTTCGGTGCCAGTACCTTTATCATGTGTTTCAGACTGAAATTCTGTTATGGAGATTGAAGGGGCAGTAAGTTGGCTGAAGAACCCAGTGCTTAATGCCTATACAGTGGTACCTCGAGATACGAGTTTAATTTGTTCCATAACCTTGAGGTGTGGGAAACTATGAGACACTTGAGTCACAGTAAACTTGTGGATTGTGTGCAGCTGGCTGTTCCGCTAGATTACTCCTATCTCAAATGTTGCTCGTATTTCAAAGCAAAAATCGCTCACTCCACGGCTCGTATCTCAAAAAATCTCGTATGTTAGGGCACTTGTATCTCGAGGTACCACTGTACTGGCATCTAACAAAGCAGCCAATTAAGAATATGAAGCGTGCAGGATGTAGGAGAATTTGAAAAACAAAACAAAGAAGGCTAGAGACCACATGAATAGAGGCCAAATAAAGAAGAGGTCTGGAAAAATAAAATTTTACGCCTTGCCATAGAGAAACCTGCCTTTGAAGAATTCTCAGGCGGATGCTGAGTTTCTTTGACAAGAAGACCGCAGGTTAGAAGAAGAAACTGCTTAGCTTCCGCTTACGACCGTTATGTAATACCACCTTCTCATAGCAATGGCTGTCCTTATTGTCCAACACAAACCGGAAGGCACCAGAGACCCGTGCGTACCTTTCTTCCGGATCTGGCTGTACTGTTTCCCCTCCACTTCTGTGTGCCGGGAGCTTTTCCTTTCTTGAGACAGTGTTCGCTTCTGTCTTCTTGTTACATCACATGTTGGCAAAAGCCATCAGCTTGCCAGGATGTGGCCTGTGTCCGTATTCCTTACTGAGCTGTTTCCAGGGAGAGAGCATACTGCTTAGGACTTCACATGCTCTGTCTGTTTCTTACATAAACAGAGGAGTGAATGGTCATAGAATTGATTTCATTAACATTATTCCCTGTCACCCCAGAGCCGTGAACCAGGAATCTCAAACACCTCTCATTTAAAGGAGTTAACTGGCCTTATAACTGAACAAGTAGAATTTGAGAACAGCAATAAACTTTTTGCAAGGCTAAGTAAGGATGCTATTATCTGATAAGATAAAGAATATTGCTGAGACCAGTTTGGCTCAGTGGATAGAGCGTCGGCTTGCGGACTGAAAGGTCCCAGGTTCGATTCCGGTCGGGGGCATGTACCTTGCTTGCGGGCACATCTCCACTGTGGGGCGTGCAGGAGGCTGCTGATCGATGTCTCTCTCTCATCGATGTTTCTGACTTTCTATCCCTCTCCCTTCCTCTCTGTGAAAAATCAATAAAATATATTAAAAAATATATATTAAGGGTCCTGTTTCTAGTAACCATCTGAGGATGTCCAATAAGTATCTGAAGTCATAGTTAGGAGTCGCTTTTCTCAGAGAATGAGAAGGAAACACAAGCATAATTTCAAAATACAGCTTATAAACAGAGCACTTGTTTTTTTTTTTCTTCCAGAGAAGATATTACACATGAGAGATATGAGTTGAGGTTTAGCTATTCCAACCACTTTATGAAATGTCCATCTAAAAACTTGTCTTTCAAAATGCATAATCATTGTTATGATTGTGTGAGAAGGCCTTTAAAAGCTAATGGTCTTTAAGAGGCTAATTAGTTTTTCTAAAATGCTCTTATTCATTATATAAATACTAAATCCAGTGATACGATTAGCACTCACTTCCCACCGCCCAGTTTACGGGCTGGCTCATTAACAAATGTGAATTCCTTTTCCCGTTTTAAGAGGTGCCGTGTCCAGAATTACAGCAGGAAATGGGAACCTTGCTGTCGGAGGCCATTTTTCTCGTCAAAAGTCTAGAAACTGACCGCGCAGAAGCCGAAGAGGCTCTGAAACGACAGCACAGGCGAAGGAAGAAGATAAACAACACAATTGATTCCTGGTCCATCTGGAGACTTCAAGAAATGCCCATGGCCGTGCAGAAAGGTAATCACGAGGCCCTTTCCCCGCCCTGCCATGGACTTTGTTACACAGGCATGAGTAGGCGATGGTAGCCTGGACTAAAACATCAGCTCGCTTTTAGTGACCCTGTCCCTGGGATTATGCATCCAAACCAGAGGTGCTATGAATGACAATGCTCAGTGATTGGAAGGAATGCATTGAGCAAACCTGGGTCTGCTGTCATCGGTGTTTGTTGGAAATTCCTTTGGATTCATGGTACCCAGGGGGCATGCAAACTTCCGGCTCTTGCTTCATGTCATGACTCTAGGGTAAGAGGACTAGAAATTAAAAGTGATTGCCACTTAGTGGTATTGGCCACATCTTTAAACACAGTGAAACACGAGAGTTCTGAGGGATGTTTCAGCAGTTGCTCCAATGCTTTGGGGAATTCAACACTAAGTTTTATAGGTAACTTCCAGGAGGCAATAAAACTTAAGGTGTTTCCAAGAGGCATGCAGGTAACAAATGTTTCAAAGGAAAACGCTGTCTTAGACGCCAGAGGGAGGGACCTAGGGTATAAAAGAGTCTAAAGACATTCGATTTTTCATTCTGTACACACTGCGCCTGCCTCTCAGAACATGCCTGACTATGTGTCTCTACCTATGGCTGGAAGTTGTCTGTGCGATCAGAGGGTAAAAATGTTAATTCAGGATTTATATGCTTTATACATGGATTATAGCAGGGTGCTTATATAACCTAGCATTTAAACCAAGACACCTTTGAGAGAAAAGAGGGTGCTGTTGTTATTACTTTGATGTAACAGCCATTAATTCAAATAATGTGCAACAAAGAACTCATACATACGCCTGTTAGAATGACTCTAAAACTGTAGTTCTCAGGGAAGGGCATACATATTTCAGGGAGTGGCGAGAAAAGATCAGGATTTTTATTTATATTTTCTTATATTTCACCCCCCATGGTGCCTGCTAACATACTGGTATCCAGAGGTCCCTCGGCTTCGTTGTTTTAGAAAAGTGAGCTGCACCGAGGTTTCATGGCTTTTTCTCCTTTTGAAGTGACCCTGCGATCCCAGCTGGAACTCCATTTGTTCGCTTCCTTCTGGGGAAAAACTGAAGCCGCAGGAACCGGCCCGGCGCCCAGGCCGGGAATGAGTTTAATCCATGTGTTCATGGTCCTTTTCACCCCTTATTCTATTCTAAAGAGTTAATGATAGCCCCACTGGGGCTCAGTGGTGGAAGTTCAACCTATGACCCGGGAGGTCATGGTTTGATTCCGGTCAGGGCACACGCCCAGGTTGCTTGATCCCCGGCAGGATCAAAGATTCTCTCTCATCCTTGATGCTTATATTTCTCTCTCCCTCTCTCTTTCTCTCTGAAATCAATAAAAATATATTTTACAGAGTTAGCTCTAAAAATCACTCTAAGCTCATGTAAGAGTGTAGATCTTTTTATACCCAAAGGAATACATTTTATCTCAGGTAAAATTTCAAGGCAAGGAGTTGCTTAACAGCAAATGTTATAAAACTCACATAAAGCACACGAAGGTCCAGATTTAATGAGCACGAATCAGTAGAAATAGACAACAGAATCTTCATCAAAAGATGTTCAGATGTTGGATTATACAGTAGATTATAAAATAAGAATGTTTTACATGTTTTAAAAAATAGAAGTTTGAAAATAAAAATAAGGACTAAGGGACTTTTTAAAAAAATATTGATTTTTTTTACAGAGAGGAAGGGAGAGGTATAGAGAGTTAGAAACATCGATGAGAGAGAGACATCAATCAGCCACCTCCTGCACGCCCCATTCTGGGAATTTGCCCACAACCAAGATACATGCCCTTGACCAGAATTGAACCTGGGACCTTTCAATCTGCAGGTTGATGCTCTATCCACTGAGCCAAACCGGTTTGGGCAACTAAGAGACTTTTTAAAAGAAAGCAAAAATTGAAATAAAAAGACAATAAAAATGAAAATTATATTACTAATTCAGTGGTTGGTTAAATGGTTTATTAGACAAAGAAACTCAATAGTAATCTGTAAAATTGAAGGAAATTACATGGAATGCATCAGCTATATGGGAAGTGGGAAATATAAATAAAATATGTAAAAGAATTCAGTATAAAATAAAAAAGTATGATGAATATCTAATAGAAAACCATCATGGAGATTATAATGGTAATACTCAAGACAATGACTGACTTTCTAAAACAAAGTTAGATGGTTATGTATAAACCAGGATATCTATTGGGTGCAATAAACAAAGTTGTGCCTAATCAATTATTAACTTACAAAACATATATTTTAATCCCTTCAGTGAGAAATGCATAGAGCAATATCTTTTATAATGCAGTGATAACATAACATTTTATATTTGGTAAGATTCCCAGATAAAAATTTCTGAAACAAAAATATTTCATATTTATCCATTATCAAACTCACATTTCAAAATCAGATTTTTTTGTTCTTATCATTGTTTATCTAGAACACGAGGCTTATCTGAGAGATATATTGGAATTACGATGGCATGTTGAAGATAAAAATTATAAAATAAAACATTTAGAGGACCAAAAGAAAGAATGGGAAGAAGCTAATGCAAAGATCCAAGCAGACATAGATTACATGAATGAACACAGTGCACTGCTGAATTCAAAGCTGGTGCAGGAAATGGAAGATCTGAAGGAATATAATAAAAAAAAACTTGAGGTAAATGAGTGAATATGCATTTTATAGATTGTTACTTAGTTATAAAAATATTTCAAATACAAGAAGTTAATATATCTTTAAAGGTTTCCATTTCATTGAAAATTGATCTGCTATTTGTTTCACAGAGGAATTACTTAACTACTAGGTGCCCAATGCATGAAATTCATGCAAGGGGGGGTGTCCTTTAGCCCAGCCTGCTCCCTCTCCAATCTGGGACCCCTTGAGGGATGTCCGACTACCCGCACAGTTGGATATATCCCTCTCACATTCCAGGACTGTTGGCTCCCAACTGCTCACCTGTCTTCCCCTGATCACTTCTGCCTGCCAGACTTATCACCCCTGCCTGCCAGCCTGATCACCCCCTAACCACTCCACTGACAGTCTGATTGAAGTGTCACTGCTCCCCTGCCATCCTTTTTGCCCCTAACTGCCCTCCCCTGTGGACCTGGTCATCCCAAACTGCCCTCCCCTGCAGGTCTGGCCACCCCTAATTGCCCTGCAGGCTTGATCATCCTCAGCTGCCCTTCCTTGCAGGCCTAGTCCCTGCCAACTGCCCTTCCCTGCTGGCCATTTTGTGGTGGCCATCTTGTGTCCACATGGGGGGCAGGATCTTTTGACCACATGGAGGCAGTCATCTTGTGTGTTGACGTGATGGTCAGTCCACATATTACTCTTTTATTAGATAGGATAGAGGCCTGGTGCACAGTTTGGGGCCAGCTAGTTTGTCTTGAAGGATATCCTGGATCAGGGTGGGTGTTCCCTTGGGGCATGGGGTGGCCTGGGTAAGGGGCAGTGGTGGTTGGCAGGCTGGCCACGCCCCCAGCCACCCAAGCGGAGGCCCTGGTATCTGGGATTTATTTATTTTATACAATTGGATCTTTGTTGCCTTAAGCCAGCGTTTCTCAACCTGTGGGTCTCGACCCCTTTGGGGGTCGAACGACCCTTCCACAGGGGTCACCTAAGACCATCAGAAAATGCAGATATTTACATCATGATGCATAACAGTAGCAAAATTTCATGGTTGGGGGTCACCACCACATGAGGAGCTGTATACAAGGGTTGAGGCCTTAGGAAGCTTGAGAACCACTGCCTTAAGCAGAGGCCTGGGTCAACAGGGTGTGTGGAAAGCTTGGCTTCCTCCATCGCCATGAGCAACCCAAGTCTCTCTCCTGCTCTCTCTGTGGCCATAGCCATCTTAGTTGGGTTAATTTTCATACTTGCTCTGATTGGCTAATGGGCATTACTTGTGGGTATAGTGGAGGTATAGTCAATTTGCATATTATTAGATAGGCTATAACATATAATTGATTGGTATTCATTTCAACTGTGTGGTCTTCCCTTTATATTTAGGAACATTAATAATATTTAGTCAACCTACTATTAATTTTTGGAGATTTAAAGCAGCATGGTAATTTTTCAGGTTGTAAATAGAACTGAAGGAAAATGCAAGTAGAATATATCAATTACATTGTTGATAAAAATACTAGGTTGTACCAGTTAATAATGGCAGATTTTTTTAATAAAAGAAAACACAGTAATTTCAAGAGAAACATCAAAAGTGCTTTATTTAGAGTTCTCAACCTTTCTAATGCTGCAACCCTTTAATAGAGTCCTTTATGTTGTGGTGATCCCCAACCATAAAATTATTTTTTGTTGCTACTTCATAACTGTAATTTGCTACTGTTATGAATCTTAATGTAAATATCTGTGTTTTCTGATGGTCTTAGGAGACCCTGCTAGCTGTTCGCGACCCACAGGTTGAGAACCGCTGATTCAGAGTAATGTCCATCGCTAGCTTCACATTTCCCCCATATTTCAGGTAATTTGTGGATATTGCCCAATAGAACTTTTCTTGTTTTGAGGCAAACCATTCAGACACCCAATTTTCCACTTCTTCGTATATTTTGAAGTGCTGCTCAGAGAGTGCGTGTGCCATCGATCGGAACCAGTGGTCATCTGAAGGAGCAAGGGCTGGTGAAAATGGCGGGTGGGTTCATACTTCCCAGGCAAGATCTGTTTAACCTGTCTTTGGTTGTGAAGTGTGTGATGGTGCATCATCATGAAGCAAAATTACTTTGCCGTGTTTTCTAGCTCATTCTGGTCTTTTCACGATCAAAGCATGCTTCATATTTATTACTTGTTGTCAGTAGCCATCAGTATTAATGGTTTCAGCTGGTTTTAGAAGCTCATAGTACACCACAGCTTCCTGATCCCACCAAACACAGAGCATTGTCTTCTTTCCGAAGCCATTTGGCCTGGCAGTTGATATTGATGATTGACCTGGATCAACCCATGATTTTTGTGGGTTGATATTCTCAAGATAAATCCACTTCCATCGCCAGTCACAATTCGATGCCAAAAAAGACTTTCTTTCATGCCGTTGAGGCATTTTACTGATGACTCTTTGGTTTCCATTTGTCTTTTGTTCAGGTGATGCGGCACCCATTTTCCTTCCTTTAAAATCTTCCCCCTTGCTTGTAAATGATGGGAAATGGTTTGCTGAGCCATGTTGAATCTTTCTGCAGGTTGTTTTTGAATTTGACTCGCATCTTCAGATATGAAAGCCCGCTGCTGTACATGGGAACATCCAATAATGGTTGCTCTTCAAACATTTTCACCCGACCCCCACTGGAGTAGCACCTTGCATTTTTGTCCAAGTGGTTATCGTAGTCTTTTAAAATGTCTCACTGGCTGTGTGCATTGCCATCACTTTGATCCCCGGTGTGTTTCTCGCTGGCAGTGGATGAAGGCCTGTGAAAGGCAGGGAAGCAGGGCGGTAGGCAGCTGAGAGGGCAGGTTTGGGAAGGGGAAGAAAACTCCTAAAGGCACCCTGGCAGGACGGGAGAGTCACAGCCTTTGAGTAGAGCCCGTGAGGGTTGGCGTGATGGCTAGTTGATTTTTTGATCAACTGGGTTGGGGCAGGTGGCCAGATATTGTACGGTCAATGGTGAATCTGCATGTTGGGCAGAAGGCGTGGCATTTGAGGTGTGGGTGAGAGTGACATTTAAGTCAGCGACTTGCACCGAGCAGCCTGCCCTCCATGCTGCGAAGGGGCCTCTCCAGGGACTAGAGCAGAGGCTGGCCTCCTCTCAGGGAGAAAGGACTTGGCTAGCAGCTCGCCTTCAGACCTGGACTCCACCTCCTCCCTGCACCTGTGGCTTCCCCGGCAGATCTCGGCCTTGCACCTCCCGGATCACGTGAGCCGATTCCTTCCAACCAGCCCATCTCTTTCCCTCCCTCCCTCCCTCTGTCTCTCTGTCTCCACCCTGTTGCTTGGGTTTCCTTGGAGAACGCAGAACATGAACACAGTCATCGCCTTGCCATTCTTGTCTTGGCAGCGTGTCACTCATTGCATCTTAGACTCCCGGGAAAGAGTCCACTGCCCTGGTCGCAGGTCAGCTCAACCCCTTCTTGCCGTTACAGGGATCAAAGGAGTGAGCGCTCGGCCCTCTTGGCTTTGGTAGCGGGGGGGAGGGGGGTCAGGGACTGTGTGTGCAGCTTGCACTGTGGTATGAAATGCCAGGGGAGGTATGTCTCCCTCATGAAATCGGGGTGCTGTGAAGAAGGGTTATAGATGCCGTGCAGCGCAAATAGGAGAGCCCGCTGCTGTAAATGGGAACAGACATCTTAGGAATAAGTGAGACTTGACACCGAAAGTGATGAGGAAATGCATTTTTCTTTCAGAGCGGGAGCGTAACTGACAAAACTCAAAAATGAAAAGCAGAATTATGAACGCCGGGAGACCCAAATGCCTCCTCAGAGAGCAGTAGACATATGTGCAGAGACCCTGCAGGAAAGTGAGACAGAATAGTGTTTCAGGAACAGGCTCGACAGCACGAGTCCAGGTGTTTGAATCCCAGCTACACCACTTAGACCGTAGGTCTCTCTCTTTATCTTTTGTGCCCCCGTTCACATATGAATCACTGTGATAAGAACGGTGCCTGCATCCCAGTTCCATGTGCCCATGAAATTAATATGTGGACATGCTTAGAGTAGAACTTGCCGCACGTCAGTAGTTCTGATTAAAAGTGGAAAATTAATCTGGATGTGAAGTAAAGGAAGGAAAGGCAACAGATTTCATTGGCGTCGGGTAGATCTCCACTTCCCAAATGCCCGATCAGTTCCTGGCACTGATGCTGTTATAGTAAATTCCCCTTTGATCCAGTTAACGAGAGGCAGTCACTGTTGCTGGGAATAAAAAAAATTGTCACTGATGCAAACATGTATTTCCCCTGTGTTTTCTAAACACAAAACTGTTCTTTAAATCCTATGCTCCTCAACACTCTGTGTATGTGACACAATATGTGATATACTATCCTGTACATATCTGTAAGTATCCTAGCTAATAAAAGAGTAATACGCAATAACCATCACTACAACACACAAGATGGCTGCCCCTGTGTGGACAAAGATGGCTACACTCATGTGGACACAAAATGGCCATGACAAGATGGCCAGCAGGGGAGGGCAGTTAGGAGGGACTAGGCCTGCAAGGGAGGGAAGTTGGAGGTGATCAAGCTTGCAAGGGAGAGCAGTTAGGGGTGACCAGGCTGGCAGAAGAAGTTGGAGGTACCTGGAAGTTGGGGAAGAGCAGTTGAGAGGGACCCAGGCTTGAGGGGGAGAACAGTTTGGGGGGACCAGTCCTGCAGGAGAGGACGATTAGGAGTGACCAGGCCTGCAGGGGAGGGCAGTTAGGAGCAAACCGGTTGGCAGGGGAGCAGTTAGGCATCAATCAGGCTGGCAGGGGAGTGGTTAAGGGGTGATCAAGCTGGCAGGCAGAAGTGGTTAGGGACAATCAGGAAGGCAGGTGAGCAGTTGGGAGCCAGCAGTCCTGGATTGTGAGAGGGATATCTGACTGCCTGTTTAGGCCTGCTCCTGCCTAACAGGCAGTCAGACATCCCTTAAGGGGTCCCATATTGGAGAGGGTGCAGGCTGGACTGAGGGACACCCTTCACCCTGTGCACGAATTTCATGCATGGGGCCTCTAGTTCTATATAATAAAAGGCTAATATGCAAATTGTCCCCTTTACCAGGAATTTGATCAGGATGCGGGGCTGGCCAGCCAACCTCCCACATCTCCCTCCTGCCAGCCTGCCCTGATCGGCCAAGATCGGGGTGGGATGGCCAGATCTCATCCATGCACGAATTCATGCACCAGGCCTCTAGTTTTATAATACCACCAAATATTTTTAAACACAACTAACATTACTTGGCACATAGTAAGAGCTCTAAAATGCTTTTAAATGATGGGTAAATAACTAAATAAATAATTTATAAATAGTTTTGTTGCAGAATAGGGAAAATAAAGTATTACTTACAGTTGGTCTTTTTGTGTGTTTTTTTAATCATATACCACAATGTGTTCAGAGAAACTAAGTTTTAAATTAATCATGATTTTCTATTTTGCCTCTGTATTACAAACAGAAAGCATTCTTTCTCTTGTGCCAGAGATGTTAATTTCTATTAAACATTTATAACCTGAAAAATAAATAATTATCCTTAAAGAGTATTACAAAAACTAGAGGACATCAGAAATTATTCCTAGAGTCCTGATGCATGAAACTTGCACAGAGGGGTGAGTCCCTTCAGCCAAGCCAGTGCCCTCTCCAATACGGAACCCCTTGAGGGATGTCCGACCACTGGTTTAGGCTCAATACTGGAAATCAAGTGTAAACCAGCGGTCAGATATCCCTCTCTCAATCCTGGATTGCTGGCTCCTAATCACTCATATGTCTCCCTGCCTGCCTCATCATTCTTACTGCCTTCCCCACTGCCTTCACTGTCTCTGCGTGCCAGCCTGGTCAATCCTAACTGCCCCACCTGCTGGCCAGATTGCCCCCAACTGCTCCCTCCCTGCCAGTCTGGTTGCTCCTAACTGGACCCCCCGCTGACCTGGTCATCCCTTACTCCCCCCCCCCCCCGCTGGCTTAGTTACTCCTAATACCCCCCCCGCCAGTCTGGTTGCCCCTCATGGCCCTCCTGCTGGCCTGGTTGCCCCACGCAGCCTGCTGGTCAGTTGTTTTGGTCATTCCTCACTAACCCCCCTGCTGGCCTGGTCACCCCATGCAGCCTGCTGTTGACTCATTTGGTCATCCCTCACTAATCCCCTGCTGAACTGGTCATAGGCAGCCATCTTGTGAGGGTGTGATGGTCAATTTGCATATCACCCTTTTAATATATGGGATGGAGGAAGATAAATTACTTTAAGTGATAATACTCAGTAAATTCCTAAGCATCATGACCTTTGACCTCTTCAAATTCAGTGACTTCTCTATCCCCATCAAATTACCATCATTAATGACCAAAATTAGAAATGCTCATAGATAAACTTATGAAGATAACATAAGTCTCATTTTTCGTAATTTTCTACACCTATGAAATGTTGTCATACATTCTGACATCTTTCTTCCAGTACTTAATAAATTTAAGAAGACTGAATTCATGCAAAGTATCTCCTCTGACCACAATGAAATGAAACTATAAATCAATCATAGGAGGAAACTGGAAAATTCACAAATATGTAGAAATCAAAATATTTCAAACAAAAGAGAAATCACAAGGGAAATTACAAAATAGTCTGATATAAATGAGAACAAAACATAGCACATGAAAACTTATGGGATGCAGTCAGAGCAGTGTCCATAGGAAAAATTAACAGCTGTAAACATCAACATTTACTCAATATCCTAACTTTATGCCATAAGAAACTAGAAGACAAGGGCAAGCTAAATCCAAAAGCAGAAGGAAGTGAATGATAAAGATTAGAGTGTGGAGTTAAAATACTATAGATAATAGGAAACAATAGAGAGGATAAAAGAAATTGAAAGTTGGCTTTTGGAAAAGGAAACAAAATTCACAAACTTTTAGCTACACTGATTAAGAAAAAAATGAGAAAAGTCAAACTACTAAAATCAGAAATGATTTTACTGGTGAAATGTGTAGATGCTCTAAGGATTGAACTAATGCCAATTATCTGGTGTGGTGTACTGTAGTTACACAAGATGCTAACATTGGGGAAAGTTGAGTGAAGGTGCAAGCGGAAACTCCATCCCCCAACCCCCTGCCCTGTACATTTATCTGCAACTTCCTGTGGAAAAAAGTTAAAATAAGAAAGTTTATTTATGACGAGAATAAAAAAAGTATGTATATACTCCTACACTCCCATGCTTAAAGGAAAATTTTGGAGGAGTTACTATTGTCTGTGCTAGTCTAAAAAATAATGAGATTTATTGTTTTTCCTGGAGGCAACTGCCTCATATTGACCTACCACTTGGGGAAAGGACTCTTGCTCCTTAGTGCCTTCTCTTACCCCTCCTCCCACTTCAATTAGAACTTCCTTTAGTTCTGTGTTCAGACCAGGACAACTACCCCTTCTTAGTGTGACAGGGAAAAGAGAGATGGAAAGAGAAGGGAGAATGTTTAAGTTATTAATTAATAAAGACAATAAAAATGGAATATTTTGACACTTATAATAAGACTAATGGCCTGGTGCATGAATTTGTGCACATTGAAAGGAAATTAATTAGAAGAAATATTTTAATTCACTCTTTCTCTATAATAAAAGTGTCAATCAAATTCACAATTGACAATGATGGATGGAAACACATGCATGCAATTGATGCCAGTGAGAGCTTTATTTATAAACACACACACACACACACACACACACACACACACTTGCTTAATTAGTCATGCACTCCAACTTCTCTTTCAGGTAATTGTCAGCAACACAGCTGTACATATCAACACAAAGCAGATTATTATTGTAGATCACCCAGGGAGAACAAAGGGTAAAATATTTAACTCCAGCAGTTTTGACTATATTCTGTGCAGTGAGAAAACCTCAAGTCATTTTCAAGATCCACCATTTCTTCCTTCTTTTCAGTCTGGTCAAGTTTCTAAGCTTTCAAAAATCTTCATTTTCTAGCTAATGAAAAAAAAAATAGGATTTCACTGAGTCTCCTATCTACCTCCTCCAGGACTTCAGTGAGGATCAATTGAGATGGGGCACGGGAAAACGCTTCACAGACGTTTGGTTAAAGTGTAAAATGTTTCTACCTTGGTATGAAGCAAGTCATGTCCTGGGCTGAAGAAACGCCAAGGAGGCTCCTCGCTCGAGAGAGAAAGGCGGGCGTTGCAATGTGACGTCATTGCCCAGCGCCCACAGCAGTCATTTCCAGGCTTGCCGTGGCTTATTGGCAGCATTGGTGGCAATTTGGTGGACTGTTCCTAGGAGTTGGTGGCAGGACCTGTGTCCCATTTTGGGGGAAGCTGAGTGTTGCTTTGTCAGCCAGGTCCACGCTGCTGATTCTCTATAAATGGCAAGTGTGCCTCACGACAGCTCTTGCTTTGACCACCTGATCCTGGTGCACATCATAGGGACTGTTCAGACAGTGGGAAGGATACTTAGCATATTGTCCTTTTATATGTCCTATTAAAAGAGTAATATGCAAATTGACTGTCACTCCAACACACAAGATGGCTTGCCCCCATGTGGACACAAGATGGCCAGCAGGGGAGGGCACTTAGGGGAGACCAGACTGGCAGGGGAGGGTAGTTGGGGTTGACCAGGCTTGCAGGGGAGGACAGTTTGGGGGGAACAGGCTTGCAGGGGAAGGACAGTTGGGGGGGGGGCAGGCCTGTAGGAGAGGGCAGTTGGGCGGGACTAGGCCGGCAAAGGAGGGCAGTTAGGCACAGTCTGGTCAGCAGGGGAGCAATTACGCATTGATCAGGCTGGTAGGGGAGTGGTTAGGAGCACTCAGGCACTCAGGCAGGTGAGCAGGTGGGAGCCAGCAATCCTGGATTGTGAGAGGGATGTCCAACTGCCTGTTTAGGCCTGATCCTGGTGGCAGTTGGACATCCTTCGAAGGATCCCAGATTGGAGATAGTACAGGCTGGGCTGAGGGACACACGCACCTCCAACCCCTGTGCACGAATTTCATGTACTGGGCCTCTAGAATATAGATAATAAATGTTATTCGTGAGTGAGAAGGTTACAGGTTACTTAATTTATTTTTCTCTGTGTTTTCCGATTTTCCTACAAGTGAGTATTTAAACAATGAAAACAGAGGTAGCAATTTTTTTTGTGGATGACAAGGTAATGGTTTTATTTTGGTCCTTCTTACTGGAGTGCTAACGTCGTTGTCTTCAGTAGCTTTTGTACATCAGTATTTATGCCTTCAGGGTAAAGGAATCTCAGAAGCTGCTCAACAGTAGACTAATATGGGAAGAAAACTAATATGAAAAACTTTTTATTTAAATAGGAACTAAGTCCAAGGTCCTTTTTATGATCTTTTTTCCGATTCTCTTAGCCATTATGTGCATATGCTAGCAAAATATATTTTTTATTTTTAGGTAATTGATCTATACAGACTAGTTCATGGAGAACTTCAAGATACTATAGAAACCTGTGAAAAATTGAAATTGAAAGTTACACAAAATAGAGAAGAAATGGAAAGAGACATTGAAAATGATGTAAAACAGATGGAAGCTTTCAAGTAAGAATTTTTCACAAATCCTACTTACATAATTTAGAAGTAAAATATTCATTAAAGTGTGAGTTGTATTCCTGTTTGAAAAATTTTGTAAAGAGAAAGGAAGGAATTTAAATTACCCTTGATATCTTATCAAGCTTTTATATAAATTATGTGTGAAACCATGTGTGTATAGGTTCCTAAAACACTGTTTTTTGGTGATTTTTGAAAGCTCTTTATACATCTTGCCATATTGTGGATATGATATAGCAGTATAGATATCCCTGCTATCTATATGCAAAAGTGGCTAACATTTTTTTACCATGGGATATTATTAAAAACAAATTATATACTCTTGTGTTAATTATAAACATAGCATCTAAATATCTTAATTTCCACTTATTTGATTTCTAATAAAATGTACTATCTAAAAAATATATAGTCTATATATTTATTGGGGTGACATTGATTAATAAAATATATATTATTTAATGGATTTTTATTTTATTTTTGATATATTTATGTTTTATCATATTTCATCTAATTGTTGTCCTTAAATTTTTTATGATTTTGTTATAGGAGAATTTTCTTTATTCAAATTGATCAACGATTTAGTATAGAAAAGCTCATATTGTTTTATTTTACTTTTACTGAATTTATTGGGGGTGATTCTGCTTAACAAAATTATACAGGTTTCAGGTGCACAAATCTATGTGTGTTGTAGAGAAGCTCTTATTTATATACAGCTAGAATTAAGTAAGCATAAACAAAATGAAGAACACAAAATTTACTTATAAACCTGTGATCTAGATATCATCCATTAATGAAGACCTTTCTATTTCCTCAGTCCTATGTCCATTTTAACATGTACTTAAATATAATCTATTGTTTAATATATAAATTGATTTTGTAATTCATCTGATTCGTTATATATTCACTAGAGGCCCAGTGCACGAAATTCGTCCATGGGGTGGTGGGGGGTGGTGTGTCTCTCAGCCCAGCCAGCACCTTCTCCAATCTGGGATCCCTCAAGGGATATCTGACTGCCCCTTTAGGCATTGACCCCCAATGCCTTTCAAAATGATCTTTCGTCTTTGGACTCTTATTTAATCTTTGCACAGCCTTTCTCCAGTTTGCTGAACCCTTTGTAATGCTGGAACGAGAACCCTGGCATTCAGCTGTTTGGTCGATTTGTGCATTACGCTTTTATTATCACAGATATATAAAAACAGTTGGGGTTATCCGTAGATGATAACGTTGTCACTTTCTCACTGTACTTTTTCCATATGTTAAATGAGAAGAACATTACCTAAGGAGACCTTTATATTTGGAGTGTGTTTTACACTGACCAGAGGAGAGAAGGGATTACCGCGTTCACAGAGTAGTGCTGGGCTTTTCTGTGGGAAGTCACGGAGGAGCAAAGAACTGCTTGGCAATGAGCTCTTTCAAATGAGCCTCTTGCTACTAAGTTCAGTTTCTCCTGTTTCAGCTCAAAGACTGCGTTGCCCTTTCATGTTTACATCTTCTCTTTTTGTTTCTTTAAAAACTTTTTATTTTATTTTATTTTTCACCATCACCATTTATCCCCCCCGTACCCTCTTCCACTTCTACCCCCTCACTTGCAGTCATCCCCCTCTTCTCTTTTTTTTTTTTCTTGCTTTCCCATCCCTGTGATTCCCAACATGAGTCAGAGGTCTCTCACCTGAAATCAACTTAAACAAGTTTATTTTAAACTAGAGTCCCGGTGTGTGTAATTCATGCATGCAGGGGAGTGACCCTCAGCCCAGCCTGCACCCTCTCCAATCTGGGATCATTTGAGGGATGTCTGACTGCCCATTTAGAGCCAATTCAGGTGGGATGGGGCCTAAATGGGCAATCCTACATCCCTCTCACAATTCAGGACTGCTGTATCCAAACCACTCGCCGACCCAACACTCTGATTGCGCATAACCGCTTCTGCCTGCCAGCCTGATCATCCTCTAACCACCTCTTTGCCAGCCTGATCAATGCCTAACTGCTCCTCTGCCAGCCTGGTCACCCCTAACTGCCTCCCCTGCAGGCCTGGTTTCCCCCAACTGCCCTCCCCTGGAGGCCTGGTTGCCCCCAACTGCCTTTTCCTGCTAGCCTGGTCATCCCTGACTGCCCTCCCCTGCAGACCTGGTTCCCCCCCACTGCTCTCCCCTACAAGTCTGGTCACCCCCAACTGCCCTGAAGGCCTCATCACTTCAGCTTCTCTCCCTGGAGTCCTGGTCACCCACAACTGCCATCCCCTGCAGGCCTGATTGCCCTCAACTGCCCTTCATTTCAGGCCTGGTTTTTTCCAACTCTTCTCCCCAGCTGGGCTGATCACCCACAACTACCCTCCCCTGCTGGCTAATAAAATAGTAAAATGCAAATTGACCCTCACTCCAACACACAAGATGGTTGTACACATGTGGTCAAAGATGGCTGCCCCCATGGGGATATAAGATGGCCACCACAAGATGGCTAGCAGGACAAGGCAGTTAGGCAGGATCAGGCTAGCAATGGAGGGCAGTTATGAGCGATCAGGCCAGCAGGGGAGAGAAGTTAGAAGGGACCAGGCCTGCAAGGAAGGGCAGTTGGAAGCAATCAATCTTGCAGGGCAGGGCAGTTAGGGGTGACGAGGCCAGCAGAGGAGGGAAGTTGGAGATGACCTGGCCTGCAGAGAAGGGCAGTTGCGGGGAATCCAGGCCTGCAGGGGAAAGCAATTGTGGGGGAAACAGGCCTGCAGGGGAGAGCAGTTAGGGGTGATCAGGCCATCAGGGGAGGGCAGTTAGGGGTGACCAGGCCTGCAGGGGAGGACATTTAGGGGCAATCAGATTAGCAGGGGCGTGGATAGGGTGTGATCAGGCCGGCAGGCATAAGTGGTTAGGGGCAATCAGGAAGGCAGGTAAGTGTGCACTTGGGAGCCACCAATCCTGGATTGTGAGAGGGATATCCTTCCTGGATCGGGCCTAAATGGGCAGTCATACATTCCTCAAGGGGTCCCAGATTGGAGAGAGTGCAGGTTGGGCTGAGGGACACCTTCCCCCTCTCCCCCCCTCCCCCCCGTGAATGAATTTTATACACTGGGACTCTTAGTACATTCTCTACTACATCATCTGTTTGTCTCCATTCATTTACATTGGAAACATAAGTACTACTGGCAAATATTTCTCGCTGTTTACTTTTGACATCTAGATGACACTTTTAAGGAGTTGCTCGGGATTGGAAGAACTTTCCAGAATACATGAGTTTCCTCGACTTACATTAAGTCAGAAGCTAATTTAAATATTCCTAATTTTAATAGAATTTTCCTTCCAATGTAGATAAAATCACGGGTGCGTTTTTCTCTCAGGAAACAGATGGGCAAGCTTAAAGTCCTGTTTGAGCACTACACCAGCTTAATGCAAACCGTGAGTGAAAGCATTGAGAAGACCCAGGTGGTCGTGACTGTCACCCTGCAGGAAGCACAGACATCTACCGATGAACTATCCTCTTTATCAAAAACGGTGCGTCTTCATGTTTTACAAAACAGAATGTCCTGATTCTAGTTTGATCTCCTCTAGCCCCATAAGAAATGGTCAGAATTTTAGCTGCTTAAAACAGCACCTATTCGTGATCTCCAAGTTTCTCGGGCCACAGCTCAGCTGGTTGCTCTCCTGCAGGGCTTTGAAGTCTGGAACCAAGGTGCCCCAGGCCTGCGTTTCTTCCTGGAGGTTCCAGGACAAGCCGGTGGTCCGTCACTTGAGTTTGTTGTTTTTCTACATATATTTTTACTGATTTCAGAGAGAACGGGAGAGAGGAAGAGAGAGAGAGAAAAACATCAATGATGAGAGAGAATCATGGATTGGCTGCCACCTGCACACCACCTACTGGGGATCCAGCCGCCACCGGGGCATGTGCCTCAGTTGGGGACTCGAACCATGACCTCCTGGTTCATCAGTGGATGCTCAACCCCAGAGCCACGTGGTCCATTCTGTGCTTGTTTTCCCCTGTTGGTAGTTTCTTTCCACTTTCAACCAGGAATGGGGGTCAAGTCCTGTCATCACGTTTGGTTATGACCCTGACCTTCCCTTGTGACTCACCTTTCCTGTCTTCCTCTTCGGCCACATCTCATTTACTACAGGGAAAGGGAATATTTGTGAAAGGAAGTTATAAAATGGTAAAAAGAAATAATGGTATCTTTTAACAGGCAATAGTATACCCATTCTGGTCCCAATTTGCATTCCTACCTAAAGTCAAACCTGCATGTCTTTTTTTGCCCCTTTCTATTACCTCTCTTTGTTTTTATCCAATTTAAAAAATTAATCCATAGTTATTAACCAGCTGAGCATATTTTAATGGATTGCGGGAGGTCATTTGTATTTGTCTTTTCCATGTAAAACCTGCTCATGACTTTTTCCCCTGTATGTTGAGTGATTGCTTACTTTTATTGATTTATAAGAATTTATTGCTTATTATGGATAGTAAATAGTGTAAAGTTACATATTTAAAAAATATTTTCACCCAGTCTTTTTTCATTTCCTTGTAACTCCTGATGAATAAAATTTCAATGTTAATTTAGTAAAAGTTATAATAATTTTTCTTTGAGCTTTTTGACTTTCTGAACTTGCTTAAGACATTTTTTTCTACCTCAAAGTAAAAGAGAAAAAAGAAAAATAACCTGTGGTATAATTTTGCAAATGTTTTGTAATTTTGCTTTTCATATTTACAGGGTGCTCTTAGATGAAGCTATGTTCAAAATAATTAAAATTGAGTTTTTTTGTCATTCTATCTTTTATGTACAAGTTTGAAAATAATAAACTTATCTCTTAAATTTTAGGAAAGCATATTTCACTTGCTAGGCATGAAGCATACTCAATATGAAATTCATTTATGAGTAGGGTGTGAAGAGAGGTTCTAATATTTTTTCCTTTTTTATTGAATTTATTGGGTGACATATATATGTATATAAATAAAAGACGAAGATGCAAATTGACTGTACCTTTGCAATGCCCACCAGCCAACCAGGAGTGAGTATGCAAATTAACCCAACACATATGGAGGGTTAATTTGCATATGCAGGCACTGAGTGGCGGGAGGCGGGAAGGTATACAAGAAGCATCCTGTCCCACCCCATTCTTGCTCGAATCTTGCATCGAGCCTCGGGTCTTTATATATAAAAAGCCAGCAACCTGAACTCTGGAACGACCAGAATGACGGGTCCCTGTGACACCCACTGTGGCCTGCCAACCAGCCCGATCAGGTCTTGGCTGGCCAGCCAACTGCCTGTGGCCCCTCCCTCTAGCTGGCCCCACCTCTTATGAGCTCCCCCCCATTCTGATTGGGAGGTGGGGCCAGCCAGCCAACTGCCCATGGCACCTGCCTCCTTCCCCCTTGCTGGCTCAGCCTCAAATGGCTCCTATCAGGGTGGGCTGGCCTGATCCCACCCATGTATTAATTCATGCTCTCGGCCTCTAGTCCTATATAATGGTCCTATCTAATAAAAGGGTAATTGACCAGAATCAAACATGCCCTTGATTAGAATCAAACCTGGGACCCTTCAGTCTTACAGGCTTTCACTCTATCCACTGAGCGACACTGGCTAGAGCTTTGGAGAGACTTTTTGACCTACCGGGCGAGCTTTATATTAAGTCAGATACAGACATCCTTGCAAGTGGAGTCCTCAAAGAAACCACCGGAAAGGTCAAATGATGGTAATTCTCCTGGAATGAAGCTTGGAGAGCACCCCAGCTCTGTGGCCACCCGAAGGCTGGTGCTCTCCACCAACGTGGAATGGCATTTCCCAAAGGAGGGAGGGTTTGGGACACGTTAACACAGCACACGGGGGACCTTTCCCGTGCCCACATGGGAGCCTGCATTTGTTCTGAATAAATACCCACCTTTGCTGAACAAAAACAGAACAAAAGCAAAACACAAAGCTCGTCCTTTTTAGTAAGCTTAAGGCTGGTTTTCCAGCACAATGCACTGCGGATTGCTCCAAGCCTTTAGTCACTCTCCGTAGTTCTGAGAAAGTTAATTCTGACTTGTTTGGGCCAGTTTTCTCCTTCCCCTCATGGAGGAGAAGTTTCAGATGCTCTTACTCTGCCATTTTCATTGATGCCCATCACTAAACTGCTATCTTGGAATGTCGGTATTTTAGTTCACATTTTTCAACAGTCTTGCTTTTCCTTGAGTCTAGCAGATGCTGCCAAACATGTCAACAGGTCTGAGTTACTTAACTATTCTCTTTTAGCCCATACATTTTATTTACCTGAAATTTAGTTTGTAATCATGTGAGTTGGATGTGCACTAGAGAGACCACTTTAGTTTGTTCAAGTGGATAGTATACATTATTCCAGTTCCATTATTTAAAGTAAGCGATTTCTTTCTTACTGAATTCAAATGCCACTTTTAAAAATATTAACTCAGACCTATTTTTGACTCTAGTTTTTTTTTCCCCTCTGATCTTCATTACAATATGAAAAAATAAGTAGTGCTTTATTCTAATGGTATTGTATGATGTTTGTAATATCTGGTAGCAAGTTTCCAGCATAATTTTTATTTTTCATATGCCTATTGGCTAGTCATCTATGCAAATTTCATTTCATGCAATTTGAAAAATAACATTTCTAGTGTGCTTTACATTAATTTTGGGTTAACTGACATTGTATTTCATTAGACCTTTGCATGACATGCCATTTTTTTAAAATGTGGGTCTTGATTTAAACTTTTAAATAAAAATTTGTGTTTGCTTTACATGTCTTCCCTATTGGATTTATTTTAAAATATCTATATTTTTTACCAAGTTTTAAGTATTGTCACTATGTTTTTTTAAATATGTTTTTACTGATTTTTAGATAGAGAGGAAGGGAGAGGGAGAGAGAAAAACAAACATGAATGATGAGAGAGAACCATTGATCAGCTGCCTTCTGCATGCCCCGTACTGGGGATCCAGCCACAACCCAGGCATGTGCCCTGACCCAGAATCGAACCCCGGACCCCTTGGTCCATGGATGACACTCAGTCTATTGAGTCACATCATCTGGGTATCACTATGTTTTTAGTAGATTACTTCTCTTATAGATAAGAGCTGTTATCTTATATTTATACCAGGGCATTTTACCAAAGTCATTTGCTGTAGTTTTGGTTAGAATCTCTGTTTTCCTCGTTATTAAATCAGATAATCTAAATTTTTATCCACGTTACCTATTCACATTCAATATTATAATAGTAACATTTGGTTCCATTATCCAATTGCATTTAGCTAAACTTTCACAAAAAAATGATTAATAATAGTGTTGACAGAAGATAAGCTATTCTCATTTGTTTAGTTCAGTGGGCATGCACTTAGCATTTTGTGATTTATTTTGATGTTTGCTGTTGTTTCTTTATGTTTGGGTAGTTATTCCTTGTTCTAGTTTAAAAATTCTGGAAACTGGATAATGAAAGTGTCAAATGGCTATTTGGTAAAGTGTGGGCTCTATTCGTGTTATTTTCTGCTTTAATTTGTTGATGTGATGAAATATGACTTAAATTAAGAAATCTTTATCTATTCTTACAACATAACCAAATACATTTTATTTTATCATGATAAATTATTAATTTGTGTACTGTTAGACTTGATTTTTTAAAATATTTTATTCTAAATATTTAATATATAAAAAATAGTCTGTGGTATTATTGTGTCCTATTGTAATCAATATTTATTAACTTATGCATAAAGTAAAATATAATCTATTTCTTAATTTACAAAATAATGTAATGCTCCACATTTATTTTTGTGTACATGTTTCCTTAGCTAGAAGACTTGAAAAGAATTTATGAACAACTAGCCTGGAGGAAAAAAAGTTATGAAACTGAATATGAGGAAATGCTTTCAAGTTATTATGCTTCAGTAAGTTGACCTTGTCTGCTTCCCTCTAGATTTTCATTCTTTATTCTAAACAGTAATGTATGCAACCAAAGTAATTTTATTATTTTATACATTATTTATTCTTGAGATGCTTAAACATGTACAAATGATTCTTTTATTCTTTTCTTAAAGAAAAAAGCATGGGAGGCTGAGCTTTCTGATGTCACAAAAGATTTTTCAGATATTTCAGTGGTATACAATAAATTGGTGGAAGAAAATAAAAAACTTGAGATGGATCTCGAAACTACATCAGATGCAATCCATGCAAGGTAATTCTGAAAACATAATTTTTATTTGTATGTAATATACCTAAACTTATATAATAAAAGGCTAATATGCAAATTGACTGGATGGCAGAACTACTGGCCGCTATGACGTGCACTGACCACCAGGAGGCAGACACTGAAGGCTGGAGCTGCCCCTTGGTGGTCAGTGCGCTCCCATAGTCAACCTCCCGTGCCAGGCTGGCCCCGATGGGCACCGGCTTCTGGTATTAAATGTAATAAACCTCTTCATTTGGTGTTCTTGGGGTTATAAAGTAGCTGTTTCTCTTAAACTTTGTTTCTGTTTCAAATATTGCTCTTAAATCACTCAGAATCCCTTTAGAAAAATCAAAATAGTGAAAAAACATGATCTTATGAAGTGTTTCGCACTTAGTCATATTTCCTCCTTCTGATGTCTCCTCTTATACTCAAAGATACTTTAAAGTTAAAATATGTCTAACAAAGTTTATGATCTCCTTCACTCAACCCTCAATTCTTCCCTGTAACTACTTTTATTACCTTTCTTAGTGCAGAAACCTACCAGTTTTTTTCAATCCTTGTTGTATTTCAACATTCACGTTTAACATGTGAATAAGAAATGTTCTCCACATTACGCACTTTTTCAGATCTGTTTGCTTTTCACTGTTCCACCATGAGCTGTCAACATGTGTGACGTGAGGTTGCAGGCTCTCTCAGACCTGGTGCACAGACCGTCCCTGTGCGCCCTTTCTAATCTCTGATCTCCGCTGTGGAAGGTCGTTCTCTTTTCATGTTTGGCTCTAAGTCTGATCGGCTTCCCCCCAAATCTGCATTGATCTTAGCTGAGCGGAAGGCACAGCCCCCTCAGGTACCCCGCCTGCACGGTAGCCTCACACCACCCGAGCCCTCTGTTTGCCTGATTCCTCCACACCGGCTTGACTGGAATCTCTCCTACTTGCCACCTTTTCTTTCCAGCCCACGGGGCATTTTTATGTTCTTTCTCTTTCTGTTAATGTTTTTCCTCTGATACCTACTGGATCACTGAGTGTTCTTAAGATTGCAGCTTAGGAGTCAGCTTTCACCCACTGCCCAGTTAAATTCCGTTCCTCCGTTATGTATGTAGATAGCACATACTCCTTTCTTCTTTATATCTCTTGTTACACGTGCAATTTTCCTTGTGTTAATATTTGACTGATGTATGTCGCCCTCAAAAAAAAAAAAGAAGAAGAAGAAGAAGATTCATGAGGGCAGACAGATGCTCCGCAGAGAATCTGTGGAGGATTAGTAAAACAAGAGAGAGTTTAAGACACGAGTGGGTGAGAGTGAGGTCTGTCACGTATCTAAGTGGTGTTCGGAAGGAAAAGAGGATAAAGGACAGAGCTGGTACTTGATGAATTAATCAGCAGTTCATACTTCTGATAGTTCCTCTCTGTATTTGTCTCCTTCTTATGGAACTTATTGGGGTAACACTGACTAACAAATCATACAGGTTTCCGGTGCACAGTTCACAACACATCCTCTGGGCACTGCCCCAAGTCTGGCCTCTCTCCATCACCATCTACCCCTCCTCTATCCTCCCCCTTCTTCTCCTTTCGCTCCACCTCCCCCAGGCAGTTGTTCCCTATTGTCATTGTCTGTGAGTTGTTTTGTTTTTGTTTTTTGTTTTGTTTTTTTAATATATTTTATTGATTTTTTACAGAGAGGAAGGGAGAGGGATAGAGAGTTAGAAACATGGAGGCGAGAGAGAGACATCGATCAGCCGCCTCTTGCACACCCCCTACTGGGGATGTGCCCACAACCAAGATACATGCCCTTGACCGGAATCGAACCTGGGACCCTTCAGTCCACAGGCTGACACTCTATCCACTGAGCCAAACCGGTTTCGGCAGTTTTTTGTTTTTTCTTCTCTCTTGTGTTTTGCCTCACTCGCTCCATGTAATGAACTCACCCACAACGCCTTGGCAGGGCCAGACCAAGCGATTTTGCCGGCCTTCTGCGGCCCGCGGACTGGCATTCCGTACCCCTCCTTCAGGTGATGGCCAGGAAGGCGGAACAGCGGAACCCCACGCGCACTCCTGGCGGGGTGCGGTCCTGCAGGGAAGATGGCAGCGCGGCGTACTGCCGGGTACCAGCATCCCCTCCCAGGTCTGCGCCCCGCACAGAGTCACGCACATGCTCACCAGAACCACTTCTGAGATGTTCAGAGCAGCCGTTGAATAGCCACAAGCTGGGGAACACTTCAGTGGACATCACGGATAGAAATGCACGAAGAGGTGGTAACCGGGTCACACAAAACGAGCAATCAGAGTGGACAGAGTCTGGCTCCTCAGGACAGCTTGTCTAACTCTCAGAATCCGAACACCGAGCAAAAGGAGACACACACAGACTATAGGATCCTGAGTAAAATAAACCAAATGGGAGGGGGGCGGGGGGGAAAGGAGGGGGTCAGTGGGAAAAAGCAATAAAAAGCAACAAAGGGGACATCTGTACTACTATCGACAATGAAGATCCATTTTACAAAAAACACATAAAAATAGTAAGCAAAGCTACACGGTGCTGCCAGAGCTCAGGGCACACGCCAGCGGCTCCTGCTGGCAGCTTCGCTCACTTTCAATCCGATGGAGGCTGTGACTTGCATGTTCACAGTGAAAATGTAAAAACCCTGATGCGCATGCTCTTCTGGGCCACGGTTTGCATTTATGTAACATGTAAACACAGACATTAAGTTATATAAAAGGTTAATTTAGCCCAGCAAACAGTGCATCCACTAATTGAATCATGTGAAGTTGAGCTATCTGTGTGTGTTTACATAGGAAAGTCTCGGCCTTCAGCGAGTCTACAAGGAAACAGGATTATTATAGAAGCTCTAGTTGATTAGCAGCCTAGTAAGTGTAATAAGAAAGGCAGAGAAAGCTTGAGATTAGCAGGAGATTCTGAAGCTACAACTGATTTTAGGCACTGGTGATATGGTTGCGTGTGGGTTTTTACTCCATTCATTCCTGGGGTTTGCTGCAAGCACTCTGCCTTCTAGGAGGTTCTCCAGTTTATTCTGCTGTTCTTTCTCTTGGACATAGTAGAGCGGTAGTGATGTTTTTGTGTTTTTTTTTTAATATATTTTATTGATTTTTCACAGAGAGGAAGGGAGAGGGATAGAGAGTCAGAAACATTGATGAAAGAGAAACATCGACCAGCGTGCCCCCTACTGGGGATGTGCCCGAAACCAAGGTACATGCCCCCGACCGGAATTGAACCTGGGACATTTCAGTCCACAGGTCGATGCTCTATCCACTGAGCCAAACCGATTTTGGCAGTAGTGATGTTTTTTACATATAAAATAAGAAAGCTGACATGCCTCCCTCTGCATGGCTGCATGCCTGCTACCCTACACCTGTGTGCACACATGGGACCTGTTGTATCTCCCACTTTGGGGATCTGCGAGGATTTACCTCAGGCCTGCCCCATTGTTGATGTGAATTAGATGCTTGTTAAATAATACTTTTGGTAGAAAATTTTCACTTGTAGAACACTACCAAAGGTCACATGAGATGCAGAAAACAACATAAAGATCAAGGATTTTTATCATGTAGTGGTTAATGTTGGAATTAGTGGCATACATCTTTATGTTAACTTTATGCAAAGAGTGATTTTATAATTTTGTAGTTATACCGAATAGACTAATCCTGCAACTTTTATGTTTATGACTGAATTCATAAAGTGATGCTGCTTTGATTAATGTTCTTCAGAGGAATAAATTGACTCAGGCCACACAAGATTCTCAAGTAAAGATCTTAAAGATGAGCTCCCCAAATTGTAAGACGATAAGGAAAAGTGAATGAGTTATCAGAAATAACCATCTGCATATTTAACCCCTCCAATAATATTCAATTATAGTATTATTAAATTAAATCTACCCAAGTAAGCTTAAAATTATTGAAGGGGACAAAATAAGCTAATAGAACACTGTCAAAAAACAGTTTGGCCAGATTTGTAAAAGTTAAACCTGGCTTCAATTTTATGAAAGACTTTATTAATTAAATAGAAAATTCACCTGAGGAAGAAAGAACAAGGGTAATTAAAAACACAAAGAGAGCCCTAGCTGGCTTAGCTTGTGGACTGAAGGTTCTCAGATTCCATTCCGGCCAAGGGCACATGCCTGGGTTGTGGGCTCAATCCCCAGTAGGGGGCATGCAGGAGGCAGCTGATCAAAGATCTCTCTCATCATTGATGTTTCTGTCTCTCTCTCCTTCCTTCCTCTCCGAAATCAATAAAGAAATATATTTAAAAAAATAAAACCAACCAATAATCATTTTAAAAAGAAAAGAAAACACAAAGAGAAACCCAAAAATAGCACAGAGAAGGAAAGAGAGAGAAGGAATATTAAGTTCTATGGCCTGTGGGGTGAGAAATAAAGGAGAAAATTGGGAAGCAATACTTGAAAAGGTAATGGCAGGTGACAATCCCTAATTCCTTAGAGCATAAGCTCTTAGAGTCAGGTGTGGCAATAAATCCCAGGCAGAGAAACTGAGAAAGAAAACTTGTGATTTGAGTTATACTCTAGGCTTACTCATAAGGAAGGGGAGATTGAAAACCCGACAAGCTTTTGTCAAATGCATCCATTCCATAGTGACTATATCAGTGAATGGCTTTCCTGACTACATTCAAGGGCCCATGGCACTTCCTGCTCAAGGCCAACGCCTCTCTCTGTGCTCTTGGTCTTACCCCTTTGCTCCCTAGTCTTCATAGCTTTATATTTTTTATTTCTATTTCTGGCATCCGCATTCCTTACTCTTTCCTCCAGCCTATGTTCATCATTAGCCCTCCTGAACATAGAAACCTTGCCTACATCTTGTCTGTATCTTTGACGGTCACACAGTATTTGTCTTCGTTCTCATTACATTTTCTGTATAATTAGCACCACTTGCTAAGTTACCGGCAGCTCTTGCTTGTCTGTTCCTGGCTCTCGGACACACACCGGTCCGGCTTCTGAGATCCCCTGCTGCCCCTACTGAGCACACTGCAGACCAGCAGGTGCATTGCTCGCTTTACCCGGTGGCCTGATTCGTTTCTATTGAACGGCTACAAAAAACACTTTATGTACATGTTAAAGGCATGCCTTAAAATTAAACTGCATTTTGAAGTTATTTATTACATGTTCTTACAAGCTAGTATCTTTTAAAGTATGATACCTTGTAAAACACTGTGGCATATGAAAACGCAAGAATTCTTGTGATCCATCCGCTGTTGACTCTTGGAACTGCAGCAAATTCACTTATCAGGCAGCCAGTTTTGCCACCGGCTGATTGATATGAACAGAGTTAAGTCTCTGTGGTATCTCACCACCATTAAAATGAAATGATGTTGAACAAAACGATGGATGTAATTAGAGGACCTGCTGTTTTATTCTTTTCTTATATAATCTTTAAAATGTATTTTTATTGATTTCAGAGAGGAAGGGAGGGAGAAATATCAGTGAGAGAGAAACATCATTCAGCTGTCTCCTGCACACGCCCTGCTGGGGTGTGCAACCCAGGCATATGCCCTTGACCGGAATGGAACCCGGAACCCTTCAGACCACAGGCCGAAGCTCTAGCCACTGAACCAAACCAGCCAGGGCTTCATATTTAATCTTTATAACAACCTAAATGGTGCTGTTACTAAGCAAATTTTACAGATAGGGAAATGGTGCATGAAACCAGCCCCCCAGTTCCACAAGGAGCAACTGGGATTTCAGGATGAGTGACTCCAAAATCTCTGTGTTTTTCCCTTAGCGACACTGTCTCTTCTCCTCCGTTGGCAAGTCTTGGCTCCTGTTTCCTTTTTTTGTTGTTTGTTTGTTTGTTTTTAAAGCCTCACCTGAGGATATGTTTATTGATTTATTTTTTTATTTTTGTAGAGAGAGAAAAGGAGAGAGAAAGATGGAGAAAGAGAGAGAGAGAGAGAGAAACATCATGGATCCATTGCCGCCCTTATACACCCAAACTAGGGATCGAACCCCAAACCTAGGTGTATGTGCCCTATCTGAGAATCGAACCGTTGACCTACTGAGGTATTGGAAGAAACGCCAACCGAGCCACACAGGCAGGGTGACGTGTTACAGCAGCTGTGGACATGACATTTACCAACTCCTTCAAAAATGTCAGGAGCTCATCGTGTTACGCAATTTTCCACCTTCTGTTTGACTAGCGCTCTTGATCTTCTCACCCTGCCCTTCATTTTTCACTGTTAGTCTACCACTTACTTGAGTCGCCTTCCCGTGAGCCCTAGGTTCTTTCTTAAATTAAGTTTAAAAATAATAAGGAAAATTTTAAAACAAGTCACTGACATTCATGCATCTGGGGAATACTCCAGCAAATGGGGGGCTGATATATACACTATGATTCCACTAAATAGCATTTCACCACTTGATGCTATTTGAATAAGTTACATACTCAGCATATGACTTATTGTTCAGATAGAGTTTATTTTTTAAATGGCAACATTAAAAGGTAGAGGGCATATTTGTTAACCAACTCTGCTGAGTACTCTGTGCGTACACCTTCTTGCCAGACCTCTGCGTGGCGGTGATGGTTTACAATCGTTCACTTAGGAGTAGCAGGCTATAATTGATAATTTTGTCTTTCAAATGAGCCAGCTTCCATCAGAAATAAGACTCTGGGACATTTGACTTGAGCCAACAATTTCTCTTGATTGCAAACTGCCGCAGCCTAAGTCAAGGAGAATGAACCTGTGTGAGATGGTTTGCAATTGGTTCATTCGGGTTTAGTTTGCTTGAAGCCAACTGTGTGGTATGGATTTCTATAGCCATTTTCTTCTAGTTTGTGTAAAAATATTCCGAGTATCTGTTCCTAATGCTCTACTGTACCTCAGGCAAGACGATGCTTGTAACAGCAGCGATCCAAAGACACGTTTGATAATCGAGGGAGATGCAGAGGAGCCATTGACCCCATGAAGGCCTCCTGGTATGGCCTAGCACCATGGTCGGCAAACTGCGGCTTGCGAGCCACATGTGGCTCTTTGGTCCCTTGAGTGTGGCTCTTCCACAAAATACCACGGCCTGGGCAAGTCTATTTTGAAGAAGTGGCGTTAGAATGAGTTTAAGTTTAAAAAATGTGGCTCTCCAAAGAAATTTCTATCGTTGTCCTGTTGATATTTGGCTCTGTTGACTAAGGAGTTTGCCGACAACTGAACTAAACCAAGAGCTGCATGAGGCTAAAGTAACACAGTGGTGCTAATGAGTCCCACCTGGGTGGATCCTGCTTTGGGGGACACAGAGGTGAAGTCTCTCTGAGAAAAGAATTCAAGATGAAGAATACGGAATGCCTGCAGCCATTTCCATGACACTTGACAAAGAATAGGTTATATTAGAAAAAGATGGACTTAAGTTTTGGTTCAAATACCTTATTTTTGCAAGCTTTATCAAGACTTCTGACCATGTAGAAACACTCATGGGGACGCTCATTAGCATTGCAGTCCATTTGCTGCTGAGTAGAACTTAATTTTTTGCTCATTGGTTCAGTTTTTGATTCGGGATCTTTGCTTCCCAGTGCCCCAGCTCCTGGCTTTCATAAACCTCTACCCTGCATGGGTAGGGGCCCTAGGTCTGGCCAGCGATCAGGGCCAATCTGTGGGGTGGCCAGCAGGGAGATTGGGCCCCCTTCTCCCTACTGGCATCCGCTTTGGCTGGCCTGGAGCCTGCAGGCTGAGGGCAGCTCCTGCATTGAGCATCTGCCCCCTGGTGGTCAGTGCACATCATAATCAATGGTCCTTCCACTGTCCGGTTGATTTGCATATTAGACTTTTATTATATAGGATAGCTCCCGTGGGTTCATTGGTTTTTTCCCAAACAAGCACAATCCACAGGAACCCCCAACAATGCAGCTGGGCAAACCTTGCTGGAGTCAGCATCGGTTAGAATACCTCCGGCCCCTTCCCTCCAGTCCTGCTTTGCTTTCAAGTTCCATTCCCATTCTGTGTTAAATATGTTTGCTTTTATATTCAGTGGGCCAGTAGAATATACAGTGGTACCTCGAGATACGAGTGCCCTAACATAAGAGATTTTTGAGATATGAGCTGTTGAGCGAGTGATTTTTGCTTTGAAATACGAGCAACATTTGAGATAGGAGTAATCTCGTGGATCGGCCAGCTACACACAACCCACTAGTTTACCGAGACTCGAGCGTCTCATAGTTTCCCACGCCTCAAGGTTACCAAAGAAATTAAACTCGTATCTCGAGGTACCACTGTACTTGCAACAGAGAAGGTACCCAATCTGGACAGGAAACATAACTTGTTCATTTTCTTTAAAGACCAGTATTTCTCTGTGAAAATCTTATACTGATACCTGTGTCTTACATTTTTCCTCTGTTAACTCCCCCTGCAACCCAACTGTTGCTTTTCTACCTGAGAGTTCTGTTTTAGTTACTGGTCTTCCTGAGTTGAGTTTTCTTTCTCTCTTACATGGACTTGATCTCCCTCATATTCGGTTGGTCATAGTATTGCGATAAAGGTTGTGAAGGGGGATTGACCCAGGCAAGTGCCTGTCAGAAAGGTAAGCAGCTGGGACGGACCCAGGGCTTTCTGATCGGCAGGCTTATCCTTCTGAAACGGAGCACAGCTTGACAATCGGGAGTATCCAACAGGAGCAGAAAAAAAACAATGGGATGGTGGGAAATATTGTCTGTACCCAAGTTTTAGTTACTCATTGGTTACTTTGTATTTTGGGAGACAAAAAAGGAACAGCCTTTTAAAAATGTAGTTCCCTCAAGATATATTCTTTGAAAATGATCATGTCGGTACTTTGAATGTACCTTTTCCAGCATCAGGAAGAAATCGGTGCTGGAGATGGAAGTCCAGAGCATGCTGCTCCTGAAGCTAAAGAACGAGGAGTATCTCAAAGGGCTGTACAAGGAAGCCTACCACATCGGGGCCGTGTTCCACCTGACCAGATACAAGACGGAGGAGCTGGAGGAGCAGATAACGGAAGTGCGGAGGAAATTCCAGGTGTGTCTGTCTGTGCTCTTCCTCTTCTTCTTCTTCTTTTTTAAATATATTTTATTGATTTTTTACAGAGAGGAAGGGAGAAGGATGGAGAGTTGGAAACATCGATGAGAGAGAGACATTGATCAGCTGCCTCTTGCACAATTCCTCCTGGGGATATGCCCGCAACCAAGGTACATGCCCTTGACTGGAATCAAACCTGGGATCTTTCAGTCTGCAGGCCGATGCTCTATCCACTGAGTCAAACTGGTTTGGGGCTGTTAACACTTTTATTGAGGATATCAATAAAGACACCAGCCATTCATTTAGTCACTTAACCATGTGTTTTAATCTTGTTCAGTTGTCAGGAAACCCTTCATTCACATATTTTCCCATAGCTGTTGCAAACTACCTTTAATTTTCCAGAAATACCGTTTCACTAACCTGAGCCTCTCACTGCTAATGCTCTTGCGTTCAGTGGTTCTTGGTCTAAGTTCTGACGTTGCCATACGGTGTGTCCTTTGTGGGCAGCTGAGACAGAACCAGGAGGAAGCAACAGGAATAGATGACTCCCCGTGGGGAATACTTCCCATCGCCAGCCACTTCTGCTCATCTCTGAGAATATAGGACATTAAATGTCTGTATGTACACAGGTGTATCTGTGTCAGGTGATAATGCACTGAAAAGAAATTTCTAGGCAGGTGTGTAGCAATTCAAGTTTGTGGTTTCTACCTTTATGCTGGCCCTACTGTCTTTCATGACTAATTGGTGAAAATCTGTATAATTTTCTGAGTCTGGAGTTCATTTTTTTTTCTTGTAGACAACTTTGTGTATTTGTTGATCCTGGCCCGAAATTAGTCCTTAAATTCATGCCTTCTAGAAGTTAGTGAGAGCAATAGTACCTGTAAGCTAGCTCAGAAAAAAATAACCTGCTGACGCCTCAGTAGGAGAGTTTCCTAGTTAGATTCTCACAAATGAACACATCTGTAAAATGCCTGGTGATTTTTAGGCAGCCGTAGACCAGAAGGAACTCCAATCAATCAAGATATCTAGAAGTTTCTGGAATTTTCAGTATGTTAATGACTTACCCCTATTTTTAAATACCTTCAATTTCAAGAACCTGACCTATTCAGAAAAGACAAGATTAGCCAAGACCCAGGGGAAAATTAGCCAATAATGATGGGAGGTATATCAGTAAGTAATAGTATTCAGTTATGTCATGGATGGGACTAACAGAAAATCATCCACTTTCTGTGAAGACTGTGTTAGTGTAACAAATGCTAAAAGCTGCCAAAACCAGTTTGGCTCAGTGGATAGAGGGTTGGTCTTCGGACTGAGAGGTCCTAGGTTCGATTCCGGTCAGAGGCATGTACCTTGGTTTCGGGCACATTCCCAGTGGGGGGTGTGCAAGAGGCAGCTGATCAGTGTCTCTCTCTCATCGATGTTTCTAACTCTCTATCCCTCTCTCTTTCTCTCTGTAAAAAATCAATAAAATATATTTAAAAAATCAATAAAAAATATATTAAAAAAATGCTGAAAGCTCTCATTAAATATTTCACACATCAAAAGAAGGCCTCTCAGCCAGCGGCAAGGATTTGGAAGGTGTTTTATTTGAACATACTGCACTTTTTGTGGAAAAGTAAGACATCAGGCCACTCTGTTCCAGGTTAAAATAATAAAAATAGAACTAAGTGAAATAAACACATGCCTTATATATGTGTGTGTGTGTGTGTGTATATATATATATATATATATATATATATATATATATATATATATATATTATTGATTTCAGAGAGGAAAGGAGAAGGAGTGAGAGATAGAAACATCCGTGATGAGAAAGAATCATTCAACAGCTGCCTCCTGCATGCCCCACTCTGGGGATCAAGCCTGCAATCCGGGCCTGTGCCCCCATGGGGAATTGAACCGTGACCTCCTGGTTCATAGGTCGATGCTCAATCATGGAGCTACTCTGGCTGGGCTAACCACATACATTTTGAGATTTATTCCTGAACATGTGTACTTAAAAATACGTTATTTAGTCTTCATATATTTGGAGATTTTCCCAGTATCTTTGTGTTATGAATTTCTAGTTTAATTCTTTTATGGTCTCACAGCAGACATCGTATGACTTTCTAGTTTTTTAAGTTTGTTTAGATGTTTAAGGGTTATTTTTAGTGCTAGAAAAAATATGCTGTGTCTTTAGAATGTAGGTACCCAATAAGTGTTTATGGAAAGCATGAATAGAGTTAGCATATGGTAGGAAAATTTAAATACACAAATTTCTCAGTAATGGAACAGTAGTTAAATATGAGTAGGAGACTAAATTATAAATTTATTCAATTTTGAATTTTAAAAAGTTAATGAGACTTCTGCTATTTTTAGTGGCTGAGAAAGATCTTGCTAGGCTGATTTCAACAAAGATTAAAAATTTGAACCCCTAAACCTAAAAGGGAATATGCTAAAAAGGCATAATGCATATTTATGGGTTTAGGGATCTGGGTTATTTTAATTCATGTTTAGTAATTTTAAAGTGTTTTTACAAAGACACATAAAACCTTCCTTTAAAAAAATAAAGAGCCCTAGCTAGTTTGGCTCAGTGGATAGAGTGTCAGCCTGCAGACTGAAGGTCCTGGGTTCGATTCTGGTCAAGGGCATGTTTCCGGGTTGCAGGAGCCTGGCCCTGGTCAGGGTACATGCAGGAGGCAACCCGTGATGTGGCTCTCTCATATCAGTGTTTCTCTGTGTGTGCGTAAGTAGGTGTGCATGTGTGTGTGTCTCCCTTTCCCTTCCACTCTCTGCAAATCAGTGGAAAGATATCCTCAGGTGAAGATTAAAAAATTGTAAATAAAGACAAAATAATATATTGTGTTTATTTTTAGAACCAGATTGGGCTGCCGCTCGGACTCTGCTAGGGGCCTGGCCACCAGAACAGTGCCCTGTCAGCGCTCAGCCAGAGCGCCAGCCCGCTAGTCCAGTCCGCCCTCCGTTATTGGCACAGATTCCACATTTGTTTTATGACTTTAACTCTGAAGTTCCGGATCCCCCCCGCCTCTCTCTTCCTGCTCTCAGCGCTTGGATAATAATATGAGTTGTCTTTTTCCCGAAACACAAATGCTGCTGCTGCCTCAGTGATGCCCTGCATCTGTTCACCTGGGGTGCTCATCCCCCCCTTTCTCTTGCACAGGAGTTTCTGGACCCAGCACTCGCTGTGCAGACTCTGCCTTTCAGAGCAGCGGTTCTCAACCTGTGGGTCGCGACCCCTTTGGGGGTCAAACAACACTTTCACAGGAGTCGCCCAAGACCATTGGAAAACACAGATACGATTCATAACGGTTGCAAAATGACAGTGATGAAGTAGCAACAAAAATAATTGTATGGTTGGGGGTCACCACCCCAGGAGGAGCTGCATGAAAAAGTCTCAAAAGTCTCGGCCTTAGGAAGGTTGAGAACCACTGCTTTCAGAGGCCTTTGTCCTGGGAGGCGCTGCCTGTAGAATAGCTCTCTGCCGCCACCTGCTGGTCTCTGGCTGGTTAAGACAGGCAGCTGATCAAAGGCCACCTTGCTTTTTAGTGTGGGTTCTTTTTCCCCAGCAATGCAGACGCTCTCCCGGCTTACCCTCAGCTTCTTTCAAGCTCTTCAACATGATTTTTTAAATATTTTTAATTTTTTCCTAAACCAGAATGGACAGAGACATCATTCCCCAAAGCCTAAATTATTTCCTGTCTAGCCTGTACAGAGAAAGCGTGGTGACCCAGCCCTGCACAGTCCAGGAACGAACAGCACATGTATGTAGCAGCATGGCCCTTAGGGTGAGGGAAGGCACCCACAGAAGGAGCGGAGGTGGAGGAGGCAAATTCCGTATTTTCCCGAGACCACACCCCGATTACCGGTGTAAGTTAGGTCCCTAGCAATGCCGGCACTGTTCTCCGCAGCCTTCCGCTCTATATTATTAACAGCTTTAAGTTTGGGGACTTAAATTCATTTAAACAACGAATTACTGTCTTACTGGTTTATAACGAAGAAAAAAGACTTTGAAGGATGAATGGGTGAATTTTAAGAAAAGAAAATGAATCAGTCCCTGTTGCAGCCAAAGTGACCTTTCTAATACACACACCTTGCCCAGCAGACTGCACTGTTTCTCTTATTGTGCCTTAGGGATCCGATGTAACCTGGTATGTGTTTATCTTTCCAGTTTCATGGCTTACCATCCAACTATCTTCTCAGTTCTCTCTCTCTCTCTCTCTCTCTCTCTCTCTCTCTCAATTAGTTTCTGTCAAAGGTCAAATATAGCACTCTGTTTTGGAATGCAATATATTTTTCTCCAGTTTATAGAGGCATTTTTAATTTTGTTCCCTCTTAATTAAGTATTAAACAAATTGATAAGCCACTATGTCTGCTATCATGTTAGAGGAAGCAACTAAATTTCATTAAAAGTTTCAAAATATTTCATTGTATAAATTGGCTTTAGATGCAGGTATATCCTTAGGTGAGGTAATATAATAAAGTTATTGTTTTCCATAGAATATTTCCTTTTCCTACGTTGGAGTTTTTCTTTACCTTTAGGAAAGCATAATGTTGATGAGTTGCTACACCAAGAAAAAGAAGAGTTGTAGGAGAGACTAATCGGGTTGTTTCTTTATGTTGTCTCTGTAGACCCGGGGGCGGGGGTGCTGTGAATGAGGCTGTAATGAAGGAGGGCTACTAGAAACAGTTCTGAACCTCTGCTTTGTCTCTGCAAAGCTGTGCATCCCTTTAAATGTGGAGGGCAGACTATCTACAAGTGAACTTGTCTCTCAAATAAGGGGTCTCA
>PVJN01006576.1:0-74687 GCA_004026805.1 Lasiurus borealis | reverse complement strand
GGGAGGGATCAGGCTGAAGGGGAGGGCAATTGGAGACAGACTAGGCCTGCAGGGCAGTTTGGGATGACCATGTCAGTAAGGGAGGGGAATTAAGGGTGATCAGACCTGCAGTAGAGGAAAGTTGGGCGTGGCCAGGCCACCAGGGGAGGGCAATTAGGGTCAACCAGGCTGGCGGAGGGGGGGGGGGGCAGTTAGAAGTGACCAAGCCAGCAGTGGAGGGCAATTAGGGGCAATTGGGCCAGTAGGGAAGCAGTTAGGCATTGATCAGGCTGGCTAGGGGGTGATCAGGCAGGCAGGCAGGTAGGCGAGTGGTTGGGAGCCAGCAGTCCTGGATTGTGAGATTGGAGAGGGTGCAGGCTGGGCTGAGGGATATATACACCGCCCCCCCCCCCCCCACTACTCCCATGTACGAATTTCGTCCACCAGGTCTCTAGTTCAATATATAATTGACTAGTGAACAATGTGGGATTTAGGTGTGTCAATTTCCCATGCAGTTGAAAATCTGCATATAACTTTTGATTTCCCCAAAGGTTTACTTATAGCCTTCTGTTGACCAGAGCCATAATAACATAAATAGTTGATTTGCACATATTTTATATGTTATATATATTATATATTGTATTCTTTTTTTTTTTTAATCTTTATTATTGTAAGTATTACACATGTCCCCTTTGTCTCCATTGACCTCTTCTAACCCACTGCAAGCCCCACCCAGGCCTTCACCACCCTGTTGTCTGTATCCATGGGTTATGCATATAAGCATACAAGTCTTTGTTGGTATCAGATGAGTGGATATATACTGTAGTTTTATAATAAAGCTCCAGGAAAGCAAACGTTATTAAGAAAATCATAAGGAAAATACACTCACAATACTGTATGAATTTACTGAAAAACAAACAAACAAACAAACTCTCTATAAGTGGACCCACACAGTTCAATCCCATGTTGTTCAATTCAGAGTCAACTTAAGTGTCTCTAGGTATTCACTCCAATAGGACTTTTCACATATATAGGAGATGTGTAAAGAAAGAAAGATAATATAAAGCATTCATCTTAAGGCAAGCATATGACTTATTCTTTCTTCTCTAGTGTGATTCTGGAAATAAGTTCCTTTCTGTGTCTGTGTGCTATCAGATGAAGAGTAAGAACTGGCAAGTATTTGAGTTTTCCATAATTAGGAAAACATAGTTTTTAGTAATATGCTTTTCATTTCCAACAAAGATTTTCCTTAGCTTGTTGGTATTTTTATGCCATTATGTTTTTTGCTACACTGACCTTTTATGTTATTAGAAACTAAGTTATATTTACCTTTGAGACAGTGCATGTATTTTCATGTGGAACTATATTTAAATCTGTAACCACTATACAATTATCAAGATTCTACTCAGCATCAACCATGGAAGAGAACCATTTCCTTAGAACACTCTTAGAAGACAGCTGTGCAGGTATTGAGTCTGATACCCAGTTTCCTTCTGCTATTATAGAGAGAAAATGCCTTGTTCTCAGCTCACAAGTACTCACTTCTTTAAAAACATTTACCCTTTATCAATAAAATGACTGTCAATTGGTAAATTTAAAAACCTCAAAATTTAAGGCCACTGAAAATGGACAAAGATTTTCTTTTCACCTTGAAAGTTTACTATTTTGACTGCAAGTTGAACCACATACTTTTAGAGTGCACATCATCTAAAAATAATATAATAATGCAACTTTGAAAGCCAAAAATAAAGTCAAGTTTAAATTCTGGCTATAGTTTCATATTGCCCAGTTTAAAAAGTCTTCACACTTCACATACTATACTATAATACTTACAAGCTGATGTTCTAATAGTTGGATTTTTTCATCTTTTTTCTTTATTTCCTCTTTAAGTTGTTTTATTTCAATTAATAAATCTTCATTCTGAAACATTACAAAAAATTTAACATGAAGTATGTAATGACATTTAAAATACCCTAATGAACACATTATATCAAAGATGAAGACTGAGCAATGAATGGCTAATTTATTCAAGGTAAAAATTCTTCTTAAACATTCCAGCTATTAGCCTATAAAAAGAACACAAAAAAATAACAACAAAAAACACATTTTAGTGTTCTATGAATTCATCTTCTAATGGAATTTGATGTATAAAAAATGAACAATAGCAGTAACAGCTAACATTCATTGAGTACTCAAAAGGGGCCAAGAATTAAGGACTTTTAGGTATCAATGCATTTTATTCTGACTATACCTCTGAAACAGGTACTATTATCCCCATTTTACAGATTAAAAAACTGGGACACAGGCTATATAGTACAAGTTACAATCAAAACAGTAACTCCAGCTAAATTTCAAGGGATATGTAAGATATGCCTGTCACTGAAAATGAAGAGCACAACAAGAAGAGTTATTTCATGGCTGGTCCAAAAATCAGCAGAGCCCTGGCCAGTGTGGTTGTTAGCTAGGCATAACCCTGTGCACCAAAAGGTTGCCAGTTCGATTACTGATCAAGGCACATGCCCAGTATGCAGGCTTG
Organism: Lasiurus borealis; assembly: GCA_004026805.1. Taxonomy (NCBI): domain Eukaryota; kingdom Metazoa; phylum Chordata; class Mammalia; order Chiroptera; family Vespertilionidae; genus Lasiurus; species Lasiurus borealis. Next base: position 72,172 of record PVJN01006576.1, on the reverse strand, counting down.
GTCCAGGGAGGGGTTGTGCAGGGGGCAGCCAATCAATGTTTTACTCTCACATGGATGTTTCTCTTTCTCTCTTCTTCCTCTTATTTTTCTCTAAAAATAATAAAAAATCTTTAAAAAATATTGTTTTTTTGAGAAGCCACTTTTCTGAAAACTACTTGAGTCAACTTAATCTATAAGAAATTCTTAATAGTATTAAATGGAAATCTATTATCAAGTTAAGCCAGAGTCCTGAAATATTTTTAAAGTATCATTATCCTATAGCTAGCCTATTTTGTTTACTACTATTCAATTATCCAGAAATACATACTGAAGAAGTAGTGCAAGCAAGGATACTAGGATATATATATATATATATATATATATATATATACACACACACACATATATATGTATATGTATATATATATATATATATATACACACATACATACATACATACACATACACATACACACACACACACATATGAATAATACTATCATGTTTCCAGAGAGAAAAACATGTAAGCAAATAATTAGGATGTATTGTTACTGAGCAAAGGTATGCCTTCAGATCTGTTAGGAACAAAAAGATTTGCAGTGTCTTTAACAAGAGATCAGAAACAGATATTTTATGAAGACTTTAACATAGCAAGTAAGCATCACAATGAGGAAGAAATGATTTTTCAAAATGCTGTTTGTAAGTAGAAAGCAAGCCACATAGGAAGTTTTTATCATAATGAAATGTTTGGTTTGAGTCATATGCAAGAAACGGTTGAGTAGACTCCAGAGGCATTATTTGACTTGCATTTTTTAAAGGTCACTCTGAGGTCTTTGGCATTTTATGTAGAGAACAGAAAAGGCTAAGAAAGCAAGCAGAACAATCTGTATGAAGCTATTTCTGAAATCTACACAATAAATGTGATATTTGGAGATGAAAGAATATCTGAGCAAACGCTTTTTGAAGTAGAACACATAAGATTTATTAATGGATTGGCTGCAATATCTGAGGAAAAAGAAAAAAGTAAGAATGATTTTACATTTTTGATTTGAACAAGTGAATAGATGGCTCTTTCTACGGAGCTGGGTAAGATAAGAAAATAACAATTTGAGAAGGGGTGTGAGGGTTAATCAAGAGCTTCCTTGGTCTCTGGCTTTTGTCAACTGAGCAAACTGGAATCTCTTTGATCTGGCAGAGAGAGGAGAGAAAAGTCAGGTGTTTATTCCCTATCACATTTTTTGTTTGTTTTTAATTCTCACCCAAGGATATTTTTCCAATGATTTTTAGGGAGAGCGGAAGAGAGAGGGAAAGACAGAGAAATATCGATGTGAGAGAAACACATCGATTAGTTGCCTCCTGCGTGAGTGCTGACCAGGGCTGGGGCCTGGGAGGAGCCTTTAACCAAGATAAGTGACTGGAATCAAACTGGGACCCTTTGAGCAAAACTGGCTAGGGCCCTATCTAAAAAAATCCTATATAATAATCCTATATTATAAAAACCTAATATGCAAATTGTCCCCTCAGAAATTCAACTGGCCAGGAGTTTGACTATATGCTATGACAAGTGGTGACCACCAGAGAGCAGGGCTGAATGAAGGAAAGCCTTGGCTGGCAGCTGGACCAGGGGAAGGAAGGCCCTGATAGGCACTGATTGCAGCCAGGCAAGGGACCCTATCTGTGCACAAATTTCATGCACCAGTACTCTAGTAATATTAAGGAAAAAAATAAAATTCTGCTGTGTATACTGCAATTAGAAAACTCTTTATTATATATAAAAAAGATTTCCAGTTGAAATTAAAGAGTTTAGGAATTTGAAAAATTCATAAATCAAGTTAAAAAAAAGACAGATCACAGATCATGAAAGATATGTTTTAAGCTATGTGGCAAATGATGTTATTAAAAATGATAATCATATTGAATTACATTAAATTTTAAAGAATCTATACAATTACCATCAAAGTTAAAAGCTGGAGAAAACCTAAGCAAACATGACAAAGGGTTTATAACTCAGTTCACTAAAAGCCTATTCAAACACATAAAACCATTTTATAGGATCCAAAAGACCAAGAGCCAGTCCTCACAAGCATATATCATTAGCAAAATGTTCTGTTTAAAACTTGTTGAAGAATGTAAATTAAAGTATTAAAGATATTATTTTGTAGGTGTTAAATTTGAGAAAAATACCCAATGTGATTAACAAGACTGCAGGAAAATATGGCAATTATAAGATACCACAAAAGACAAACATATGTCTATCCAAGAGTCATAAAAATACTTGCAGTCTTTGATTTGGTTATCCCACTTCTAGGAATCTATGTCAAAGAAATAGTCCTAAGTATGAGAACACTTACAATAAGGTATTATCTGAAAGTTTACAAATGTAGACCTGTCCTATAAGGAACAATTGAAATACAACTTGATGAATACTTGTTAGCCATCACTCAGTCAGGGCTAAGTTCTGCCACCGATGGAGGAAAGGACCCCAAAATAAAATCAAAATACAATTAGTAATAACATTGATAAGCACCATGTACACAGCACTCATCATATGGCAGGCACTGCTCTAAAATTTTTACAATTAAAGATTAGCAAAGGAGAATGCAACAGGGGCTAGGTTAACTCCAGGAGAGCTTTAAAGGATGAGTAAAATGTTCTGAAGACACAGAAGTGTGGCAGGCCTTGGGTTTTAGGGTGAGAGAGGCTAAGAATTGTAGACAATACAGAGATGAGGACAAGCAGCACAGCACATTTGGAGAACTACAAGTGGTGCCACTGCACAAAAGCTGTGGTGGGAGCAATGTGGTTAATTACTAGGCAAAGGTCAGATCAGAGGGCCATGAGTATCAAGTATGGCCTAAGCCAGTAAATGACACATTAATTTGCATTTGAGATGTCTTTGACAGCTGTTTTGAAGACACACTTGACAACATCAACAGCAAAACTAGGTCAGGAAACTTATTGTCAAAATGTAATATTCCAGACAAGTAGAAGTAATACACACAACTGTGATAATAGGAGTGAGAAAGGAGAGGAATAAAATTAAATTAGAAGGTTTTGGTGATTCGCTAGATGTGACAGGAGAACACAGGAGCAGTTAAGAGTGACATCTGAAGGAGTGACATAGAGGAATGGCAGCTTAACAGAGCATCTTTTCCTCTCCTGCTGACATTTCAACAAGTTAACCACCTGTAATTCAACAAAGAAATCCCTGCTCAACATTAGATGCATGCCTGAGCAATGGTGCACTGAAACAACTAAAGGTGGGCATCCAGGAATAAGGGGGGAGATGAGGAGGAGGAAAGCCCTGCAGCTGGGAGTTGGTGGCTGGGCTGGGAGAGAGGAAAAGCAGGCAGTAGCAGGCACTTCCTCGGGCCAAGAGGAACAGAGACGTGGGGGGAAATGGGGGGTGGGGGGAAGAAGTGGGGGATGTGTAGCCCAACAGGGCCACCAGTCTGTGTGAGAGACAACAGTATATGAATCAGCAGACGCCTGACAGAGCACTGCCAGCCAGGGCGGTGGTGTATGAAACAGAAACAGAACCAGAGAGCCCTGCTGCCACTTGGACTCCAAAAACTCCTCCCCTACTCCCTCCCCCCTCCCTGCCCCACTGCCCTGGGAGTTGGGTCCAGGAGCTACAGTCTGTATACCACGAGCTGCTGCAGTAGAACCACTGTTTCTCTCTGTGATTGAGCTCGAGGGAAGCTTGGGGCAGGACTGCATGGAAGTCAGAAATCACTATTACAGTGAAGGCAAAACAAACCCCACCCCAAGCAGCATGGCTGTATTGTTTTTTGCTTTTCATTTCAGAGAGGAAGGAGGGGGGGGCGGGGAGAGAGAGACATCAATGATGGGAGAGAATCATTGATCAGAGGTCTCCTACACACCCCACACTGGGATTTGAGCCTACAACCAAGACATGTACCCTGACCGAGAACTGAACCATGACCTCCTGGTTCACAGGTTCAAGATCAATCACTGAAACACACCCTGACTATATTGCTTAGGGAAGCCAAGGAGACTCCAATCTAGGAGAATACAGTGGTAAAAATCTTGTGATTCAGCACCATCTACAGGAAAATAGTAGAAAGACTTATTCAGAGATAAATGAGAAAGCAAAGGAGGACAGCAAATACCATAAGGACTGACGTAAAGACAACAGTGACAATAGGGGTGACAAAGAAAATGAAAAATCCCCAGAAAGCAGGTCAGGACACATGGAAATGTGGTATAATCTTGATAGATTTCAAGATTGCAGTTCTGAAAATATGCAATGAGATACGAGAAAATAATAACAATTTAGTTCATTCAGAAACAAGTCAATGAGCAAAATGACTACTTTACCCAAGAAATTAAAACTTCAAAATAGAACCAATCAGAAATCCTGGAAATGAAGCCGGCAATTAAGGAGATTAAGAGTGAACTACTGCGGCCCATCCTGCACAACAGCACTGCTGCTGTCTGTCTCTAGCCGCTCAGCCTGGGGCTACAGGGGCCACAGCCGAACTTGCCTCCCGTGGCCCCGGCAGCCCAGAGCAGGAGACTAGGTAGTCACCCTGCCTCACTTATGAACCTGCTAAAGAAAGAAACCTAAGTGCTGTGAGAAGAGAGGAGATGGGAAAGACAAAGGCGGAAGAGGCATTGGGCAGTTTACTAAAATAGTGGGCTTTAGGGTTAATCCCTTCTTACCATTCCAGCACAGACCATTTTCTTGAAGAAATGTCAAGTGGAATGAGAGGAAAGAGGAAGAACAACTATTCCTATCATGTATCTCCCATCACCTGAAAAGTTCAGCTCATGCACAACAACATTTTTAGACATTATTTGTCAGTCTAATTTCAGAATCGCCCTGCAGTGTGCAGCATTAGCAATATATTAGCACATAAAACACAGGTCCAGCCCTGGCAGAGGGGCTCGGATGGACAATGGGGCACAGTCAGACAGGATGAAGAACCTATGCACCCAGAGAGGATATGGAGCAGTGAGTGCTACCCAACACTCGGGGTAATGACAGGATTTTGGGCAAGTGCCCCTTTGGAGATCATGTTGACTCTGACACCCTTAGAGGACTTGGAAGTAGGCAGCCGTCTACCGGTGAGACATAGCCACAGTGGGAGCAGCTGCGGACGCGGCCTCCAGGGGCCAGATGCCTGAGCTAGACTACCTGGCTGCCACCCAGCGATCCAGGAGAGATCTAGCAAGAGATCCACAGATGGCGCAGCCATCATGCCCAGCTGCCACCACTGCTGGGAGTAAGAGGAGAGGCTAGATGCTGCAGGAGTGCTTTGCAATGCGCATACTTATTCTCTCTACGATTCCTCCTCCCTCTCCCCACTCAGAGCCACTTTGAGCCAAGGGCAGCAGTGAGAGCGAGGTGGGGAGGGAGATCAGGGGACCACCGGGACCACAGGAGGATAGGACGATGGGGACAACACAGCCAGCAGCTGCAGGGATCTTGAAAGCAGTGGGGACGAAGCTAGAAGAGTTCCCCATTTGCAAATGTGCTGAATGCAACAGCAGCAGAACAGACAATGGTTGGTCTTCAGGAGACTGGTGAGTGTCCAGTTCCTCGCTGAGCGTGATGTTATGGCCACGTGTCTGCTATCCTGGAAGCAGCAACGTGGGGTTGAAGCCCAGAAGTAGAGGGTACCAAGAAGGCAGTCACCCCAGGGAACAGAGGGTATCCATCAGATTTTGGTCCCAGTCATAGAAGAAAACTGGGAACCAATACTCTCTCATAGAGAGACAGTAGGCAGTCTGTGTGCTGTCTTGCAGGACCGTGTGACCACACCCATGTTGAGAGTGACACAAACCCCACTTGAATCAAGTAGGAGTTGGGGGGAGGCATTTGGAACAGAGGGAAGCCGTGAGCACCAGCCCTTTGTTACAGGAGTCACAGACCTATGAGATCTTGTGACAAATGAGACTCTATGAAGGGATAAAGATCAAGTGGAAGAGCTACTCCCTAGTTCATTCTGAGAGGGCATGTATCTTCCCAGAGGCCGTATGTGCTAAGGACAAATCAAGTAGGGGGAACCCTACTACACAGACAGCTGTGACTGTCCATTTGAGTACAGATGAACTATGGTTCAATTCAGAGTAGCCCTTTCACCATTAGAAGGACAGATGGGCTGTCTTTGTGGCACTAGCAACAGTGGCTAATAGGCCATCATCCCATGTGGGGATAGGTAATGTGAATTCCACCAAGGTGTGGAACCTACAAGTTTTGCTACTAGAGCCCTACATATGAGTACTGGTCATAGCATGTTACAGTTTGTGTTATTATTGTGAACTCTGTGTTTAGGAAGCTGGAAAGTAGGCAGAGTGCCCCTAGAAGGCCATCCAGCATAAGAGACGCAGTATGAGAACACTGTCAGAATACCCTGGATGCTCAAGGCCAAGTGAAGTGTAAAGGCCTTGTTTAGAATACGCTGGATGTCCAAAGCCACATTGAGCATGGGAATCTTAATCAGAACACTCATGGCTAAGATGCTATACACAGGTGCAACGATGCAGGAATCCAGACTGTGCAGGTGTGCTCTTCTCTCACCCAAATGATTGAGGCCACTATTTGGAAAGAAGCCTCTTTTGTATAAGCGGTATTAGAGTACGGTGCTGACCAGCCAGTTTGTGAGCTCATATGCAGCTACTTGAGAGGCTGTGGGTTCAGAGGCAGTGTGCGGCTGCTCAGATAATAGCTTCTATGTTGGAGGCTGCTACTATGTAGGAAAAATGTATCTCCATTACCTAGCCAGTGTGAGGCTACTTACTGTATGGGACTGTTTTGAAAAACTGTTTTTGTTTTATTTTGTTTTGTTTTGTTTTTAGTAGCTTCTTGAAAGCAATTGCTACATGGCTACTAGCTTCTACAATAAAGACTTTCTTATACAGCACCCTCTCCTCCAAAAGAGTAAAAGACTGAGCATAGAAAAATAGGACCAATGAGATAGATGAAAGAACTAGTGATATCAAAGATAGGAACCAATACATGACACAGAAGGAAGAGACAATTAAAAAAAATGAATGCGCTCTACGAGACCTATTTGACTCCATCAGAAAAAGGCAATATAAGAATTGTAGATATTCCAGAGGAGGAAGAGAGAGAGAATGGAATAGAGAGTCTTTTAAAACAAATGGTGGATGAGAACTTCCCAAATCTATGGAAAGAACTAGATCCTCAAATCCGAGAAGAAAACAGATTACTTAGTTACCTCAATCCAAAAAGGCCTTTTCAAGGCACTTGGTATCAAAACTGTCAAAAATTAATGACAAAGAAAAAGTTCTCAAAGCAGCCAGGATAAAGAAAAAAGTGACCAAGAAAGAAAAGCCCATCAGAATCTGATCTGACTTCTTAGCAAAAACTCCACAAGCCAGAAGAGAGTGAAATCAAATGTTCAAATGCCTGAGAGAAATTATCAGGCACAAATAATATATCCAACAAAATTATTCTTTAAATATGAATTGAGAAATAAAGAACAAAATTATTCTTTAAATATGAATTGAGAAATAAAGAACAAAATTATTCTTTAAATATGAATGAGAAATCTTCTTGAGAGATTTTATCATCATGAAACCTCCATTGCAGGAAATACTCAAGGGAGATATTCCACCTGAAATAAAGAACATAAGGTCAGAACACTAGAAGTAAGATCACCAAAAAACAGAGCAAACAGAGATAATTTGTGACAACAAAAACATCCATTTATAATTAAAACACTCAAAAACTAGGAATAGAAAGAAAGTAGCTCAACATAATACAGACCATATATGATAAACTCTCGGCTAATATCATACTCAATGGTGAAAAACTGAAAGCTTTTCCTCTAAGATCAGGAACAAGACAAGGATGCCTACTCTCACTTATTTTATTCAGCATAGTACTGGAAGACCCAGAGCAATGAGGCAAAAGAAATAAATAAAAGGCTTCCAAATTGAGAAGGAAAAGGGAAAGTGTCACTTTTTGCAGACGACATCATTCTGAATATAGAAAACCCTAAAGACTCCACTGAAAATCTATTAGAAACAATAAACAAATAGTCAAAGTTCAGGATACAAAATCAATGTGCAAAAATCCATTGCCTTCCTGTATACTAATAACAAAACTTCAAAAAAAGAAGTGGAAAACACAATTCCTTTTTCAATTGCAACCAAAAGAAAAAACCTAGGAATAAACTTAACAAAGAACACACACAAAAAAACTTTATTAAAAGAGATTGGAAAAGTCATAGCAAAATGGAAAAATCTCCTAATCAACATAATTAAAATGGTCATATTGCCCAAAGCAATGTACATATTTAATGCAATCCCCATCAAAATCCCAATGTCATTTCTTAAAGAAATAAAACAAGAAATCATCAGATTTACATGGAACCACAAAAGAATCTGAAAAGCCAAAGCAATCAAGAGAAAAAACAAATGAAGCTGGAGGTATTATACTACAGAGCTACAATAATCAAAACAGCATGGCATTGGCAGAGAAACAGATATAGTGATAATGGAACAGAACAGAGAGCCCAGCTATAAAACCTCATGTCTATGGACAGATAATTTTTGCAAAGGAACCAGAAATGGTATAAAGCTAGTCTCCTCAATAAATGGTGCTGGGAACACTGGAAAGCCACATGCAAATGAATGAAACTGGATGCAGTTTGTCCCCATGTAAAAATGGATCAAAGACCTAAATATAAGACCTAAAACAATGTTGATTACATAGAAAAAATATAGGTACCAAACTTATGGACTTTGGCAGTAGAAAATATTTTATGAACTTGATCCCAAAGGAAATAAAGGCAAAAATAAGTGAATAGGACTATATAAAACTAAAAAGCTTCTGCACAGCAAAAGAAACAATAAAAGAGTCAGTCACCCAAGTCAGAGATGATATTTGCAAATAGTACCTCCGACAAAGGTTTAATTTCCAAAATACATTGAAAAAAAAAACTTGTAAAGCTCAACAACAAACAACCCAATTAAAAAGTGGGCAGAGGGCCCTAGCCAGTTTGGCTCAGTGGATAAAGCATTGGCCTGTGGACTGAAGGATACTAGGTTCGATTCTAGTCAAGGGTACATGCCCGGATTGTGGGCTGGATCCTCCAAGCAGGAGGCAGCCTCTTAATGATTCTCTCTTATGATTGATGTTTCTCTCTCTTTATTCCTCTCTGAAATCAACAAAAATATATTTTTTAAAAGAGGTGGGCAGAGGACCTGAAAATACACCTCTCCCAAAAAGATATCCAAACAACCAATAAATATAGGAAGAGGTATTCAACCTTACTGGCAATTAGGGAAATGCCAATAAAAACTACAATGAGATACCATTTTATACCTGCAAAGTGGCTATTATCAATAAGACTAGAGGCCCAGTGTACAAAATTCGTGCACAGGGAAGGGGGGTGTCCTTCAGCCCAGCTTGCTCCCTCTCTAATATGGGTCCCCTTGGTGGGATTGAGCCTAAATGGGCAGTCAGACATCCCACTCACAATCCAGGAATGCTGGCTCCCAACTGCTCACCTGCCTGCCTTCCTGATTGTCCCTAAGTGCTTCTGCCTACCAGCCTGATCACCCCCTAACTACTCCCCTGCCAGCCCGATTGATGCCTAACTGCTCTCCTGCCGGTCTGTTGGCCCTAACTGCCCTGCCCTACAGGCCTGGCTCCCCCCAACTGCCTTTCCCTGCAGGCTTGATCACCCTCAAATGCCTTCCCTTGTAGGCCTGGTCCCTCCTAACTGCCCTCCCCTGCTGGCCTGATTGCCCACAACTGCCCTCTATTGCAGGCCTGGTCCCTCCCAACTGTCCTCCCCTGCTGGCCATCTTGTGTCCACATAGGGGCAGAATCTTTTGACCACATGGGGGCAGTCATCTTGTGTGTTAGAGTGATGGTCAATCTGCATATTACTCTTTTATTAGATAGGATAGAGGCCTGCTTCACGGGTGGGGGCCAGATGGTTTGCCCTGAAGGGTATCCTGGATCAGGATGGGTGTTCCCTTGGGGTGTGGTCTGGGCGAGGGGCCTGTGGTGGTTTGCAGGCCATCCACACCCCTCAGCAACCCAAGTGGAGGGCCTGGTATCTGGGATTTATCTTCTACAATTGAAACTTTGTAGCCTGGAGCGGAGCCAAGCCTTCTGCTTGCACAGCCATTGAAACTTTGTTGCCTTAAGTGAAGGCCTGGGTCCGCCAGGGTGTGCGGAAAGCTTGGTTTCCTCCATTTCCAAGAGCAACCCAAGCCTCACTCCATGGCAGCAGCCATTGAAATTTTGTTGCCTTAAGTAGAGGCCTCGGCCCGACAGTCTTTGCAGAAAGCTTGGCTTCCTCCATTGCCAGGGGTAACCCAAGCCTCCCTCCTGCTCTCTCTGTGGCCATAGCCATCTTGGTTGGGTTAATTTGAATACTCGCTCTGATTGGTTGGTGGGCATGGCTGGGGGGCATGGCGGGTTGGTATACTGGAGGTACAGTCAATTTGCATATTACTCTTTTATTAGATAGAATAAGCAATGACAAGTGTTGAAGAGGTTGTGGACAAAAGGGGAATCCTCATTCACTGCTGGTGGGACTGTAGACTGGTACAGTCATTATGGAAAACAGTCTGCTAATTCTTTACAAAATTAAGAATAGAGCTTACCATTCAACCCAGCAGTCAGTCTCCTGGGCATATACCCAAAAACCTTCAATTCATGTAGTCTCAAAGATATAAGCACCCCTACATTCATTACAGCATTATTTATGGTAGCCAAGACATAGAAACAACCAAAGTGTCCCACAATAGAGGACTGATAAAGAAGATGCAGTACATATACACAATGGAATATTACTCAGCCATAAGAAATGGATGAGATAGCTCCATTTGCAACAACATGGATATACCTTGAGAACATTATGTTAAGTGAAATAATTCAGTCAGAAAATAAAATATTATGTTATCTCACTCATATGTGGGATATTAGGGCTCCTCATGGCAAGAGAAAGTAAAGTATCAGGCTTTTTAAGGCCAAGTTTCAAACTTGAACAACTTTGCCTTTCGTAAACACAAATAGCAATGTGGTGATTGTCAGAGGGAAAAGGATGGGGAGAATGGGGTCCTAATATAAAGTTAGAGGAGAAGCTTTGACTCTGGGTGGTGGGCATGGAGTGCAATATACAGCTCTTGTAACATAGAAACCCACATCTGAAACTTGTATGTTCATGTTGACCAATGTTACCCCAATCAATTTAATAAATAAAAATATCAAAATTATAAAAAAAGAGTGCCATCTATATTTCTAGCTTGGGTGATATGGTGAATTTTTGTGCCATCAAAAGAATTGGAAAATAAAGGAGGGGAAGTAATATTTGTGAGTTTTAAATATACTTTTAAAGGCACTTATGGGTGGAACATACAGTGGAAATTTCCAATGGGCAACTGGATTATCAAATATTAAAGATTTTAAATGTTCCCAATCATGTCATATGTGAAATCATGACATTAAAGGTTGAAAAGGGACTGGGCTAACTACATCAATCTACATTCTAAAGAAGAGGAGGCACCTAATAAAGGAAATGAGAGAAAAAAGAGTAAAAGAGAGAAGTGACACAAAAACCAAGGAATAAAAGGTTTTTAAGACAAAAGGCATACCAAACATCTACATCATTAAAATCAGCAGCTATTTTAAGTTTTCCAGATTTCCATGTTTACTGGAAGGGGTTTAAAGGAGAGGCAAGAAAAAATTTATCTGATTTACTGAATTTAAGACAGAAATGTATATACTGAGGAAAAGAGGAAGTAGATAAAGCACACTGAAGCAGACAATAGCAGCAGACACAGTCGGGTCCTTAGCAGCAGCAGAAGAGCAACAAGAACACGAGGAGAGCAGGGTCCTCCACAGCATTGTGGCCACTTTTCCTGGAGTGGGGCGAAGTGAATGAGATGACACCCGATACAGGTATGTTGGGTGGCAGATACCAGGTGATCATGTTTGATGAGCATGAGGCTACTGAAGAAGTTGAGAACTGAGCTTGAGGAGAGTTTCTCTGGAACAGTTTATCAGGGGAATGAGAGAAGGAGATGTCCTGAGATAAAGGACAGATTAGAGACATGGCAGGTCCAGTGGAGATTTTAGACCTTAAATTTGTAATGACACAAGTCACCATATTTAAATCATTTGAAACTGCTAAATCATTTTAGATGACATGGGAACACAGCTAGGGATCTGCTGATGAAAGTGCAGAAGCGTCTGGAGAAAGGGACTATCAGCTACTACATCTTACATTGAAAAAGAAGGAAGATGAAGGATGCTCTGCCTGGAAGGAATGGAGCAGGACAAGAAAATAGGTCCAGAAACATGAAGGCATGGAGCAGACTGAGGTATCTCAGAGGGAAGGAGGGGGGGTGATAGGAAGAAATTAACCAAAGAACTTACATGCATAACCCATGGATAGACAATAGTGCAGTGAAGGCCGGGGGGGGGGGGAGGCTAAGGGAAGAGAAGCAGGGGAGAGGGGTCAGTGGGGGAAAATAAGGGGACATCTGTAGTACTTTCAAAATAAAGATAAATTTTTTAAAAAGGAAGATAAAGTGACTGTCCTCAAGAGGTCACCTGAGAGGAAAAATCCAGTAGCAAATAGTACAACAGGTATATGATAACAAGGTTAAAAATTTGCACAGAATGTTATGGCTGTTTCTTGAGAAAAGAAAGGCTAACTGACATGTTTGAATTCTGTGAAGTATAAAGTAAGGAGACCGTAGAGACATGGTCTCTCACCATGGGAATGATGGCCAAGTTCAATGTACATAAGGGGAGGAGGGAGAGGACAGAAACCACAAACAATGACACTATTATTGAACATTAAAAAAGTTAAGGACTAGCTCTAGCCTGTTTGGCTTAGTGGGCAGAACATCAGCCTGCAGACTAAAGGGTCCCAGGTTCGATTCCATCAAGGACACATGCTTGGGTTGCAGGTTTTCCCTTCCTCTCTGAAATCAATAAAAATATATTATATATATAAAAAAGTTAGGGACTAACCAGCCACACAGATTTTTTCCTTAAAGTTGTATAATATAGATTTAAAACAATAGATACAATTTCTTCCCTCTCCAGTGTATTTCTCAACTCCTTAAATCTGAACTGGACTAATGACTTCCTATGATAAACACAAGATGGGAAAGGCGAAGTTGTTCAAGTTTGAAACTTGGCCTTAAAAAGCCTAACACTTTCTCTTGCTATGAGGATCCCTAATATTTCAACCAAGTGAACAAGACAGGGATGGCCTGTTGAGTGAAAGACTACAGGGAGAGGAGCTGTGGGCCCCAGGCAGCAATCAGCTAGCAGAGTTATGAGTGAGCCCAGCCAAAACCAGGGAAACATCCAACAGAACCCAGCACAAAGTTCTAAAATCAAATCTTATCTAATAAAGAGGTAATATGCAAACTGGCCACCACTCTAACACACAAGATGGCCACCCCATGTGGACACAAGAAACCACCACAAGATGGCTGGCATGCGGAGGGCAGCTGTTGGCAATCAGGCCTGCAGGTGAGGGCAGTTGAGGAGAGCCAGGCCTGCAGGGGAGGCAGTTGGGGGGAGCCAGGCCTGCAGGGGAGGGTAGTTGGGGGCAACCAGGCCTGCAGGGGAGAGCAGTTGGGGGGACCAGGCCTGCAGGGTAGGACAGTTGTGGGCTTGCCATGGAGGACAGTTAGAGGTGACCAGGCTGGCAGGGGAGGGGTTAGGGACAATCAGGCAGGCAGGCGAGCAGTTGGGAACCAGCAGTCCTGGATTATAAGAGGGATGTCCAATTGCCCATTTAGGCCTGATCCCGGTGGTAGGATCGGGCCTAAATGGGCAGTCGGACATCCCTCAAGGGGTCCCAGATTGGAAAGGGTGCAGGCTGGACTGAGGGATAGTCCCCTGCCCCCGTGTACAAATTTCATGCACTGGGTGTCTAATTCTAATAATAAAAAGAATTATGAAAAATTCAGCATGACTACCTAGTCATACCTTGTATATTTGATCACCATCTTCTGGTTCCGGACTAGATGGCAATGATAGCTGGATATCATGCAATGATCCACTTCCATCATGCTGTCAGAAAGAAGAAAAGAAAAATAGAGATTAATACATAACTGCAGGCATTCAGTTACCTTAATTCATCCCAAGCTAAATGCTAGCACGGCAAAGAACAACTAGAAAACAAGTTGTAAAAATCTCCCTTTCGTCTCTACTCACTTGTAGAAGGAAATGTGGAAGAGCATGCCTGGCCAGGTGGCTCCATTGTTTGGAGTATCATCCCATACTTCAGGGCACATACCTAGCTTGTGGGTTAGATCCTCAGTCAGAGAGCATATGGGAGGCAGCCAATTATTATCTCTGTCTCTCTCTGTCTCTCTCTCTCTCTCATTTCCTCTCTCTAAAATCAATAAAAACATGTCCTCGGGTGAGTAGTAAAAGGAACAAAAAAATGTTTAAGTGGAAAAAAAAAGGGCTAGGGAAAGAAAAATTTGTGGAAATAAATAACATAATATACTAGAGGCCCAGTACATGAAAATTCACGCACCTGGGGAGGGGATTGGGGGGTATCAGTTTGGCCTATCACTTTCTCACAGTCTGGCCTCCCTCTGGGCAGGCCAATCAGGGGATGGTGCTGGCTGGCAAGCAGCGGCTCCACCTCCACCTCCTGCATCACCCTTCCACTACTGTCTCCTCCCTCTGCCAGCTGGCATGTGCCTTGGCTGGCCTGTCACCACCTGTTCACTAGCCCCAGCCCCCACCAACCAGTCATTCTGCTGTTCCATTGATTTGCATATTACACTTTTATTATATAAGATGAGTAGGTGAAGCAAACACCACTGAAACTTTTAGAATGGGAAAAGAAATATGACAATTTAAAAAATATATATTTTATTGATTTTCTACAGAAAGGAAGGGAGAGGGATAGAGAGTTAGAAATATTGATGAGAGAGAGACATTGATCAGCTGCCTCTTGCACGCCCCCTACTGGAGATGTGCCCGCAACCAAGGTACATGCCCTTGACCAGAATTAAACCTGGGACCTTCCAGTCCACAGACCAATGCTCTAGCCACTGAGCCAAATCGGTTTCGGCGACAAATTTTAAGATTCTCTCACCTATGAAAAATGTAAAATAGAAATCAAATTAAATCTGCTTTAGTTTAGCTGTGGTGTTTGGAGGTATAAACGAGACAGAAACAGTAATATTAAGTAACTCAGCAAGGATTGGCCATAAAAACCGTTTGATTAAAAATACTAGATATATGAGTATATATTCTGCATCTTCTATAAAGTCTTAGAACAGGCACAACTAACTAATGGTGTTAGGAATCAGAGAACAGAGATTGACTCAGGGGGAAGAGGTCACTGGCTGGGAAGAAGCACTTCGGAACCACCAGGGTGATGGGAACCACATGCAGGGGCGCGTGATCACGTGCTATGCAGAGCTCCAGCTGTAGACCTAAGATTGGTACAAGTGAAGCAGTACTGGATGTATGCTATACCTCAATTTTTAAAATTTGAAAAAATTAAAATTTTGTCCTTAAACACAATAAAGAAAATGACAGGATAATATTAAGTCCTTTGCCAAAATGGTTTGGAACAACCAGCTAAGAAATGCATGTTCAATAAATCACAGACAATCTCAAGAACAATGAGCACATCTGGAACATGGGGAAAAGCCAAGCCCCTCACTGAGGCAGGAGAACTAAGGGTTGTATTTATTCAGATGGTACCTAGCTGCCTTGGAAAATGCAGGGATTTGACAACCTTCAAGGAGTAATATGATCACAATCTTTTTCAGACATATCTGTCCCAAAGGAAATCCCACAGACCAGGGAAACCTCTGGCATTGAAACAAGAGTGCCAAACAGGAGACATAAGCAGATAGGTCATTTTCCTCTTTATTTACGTGCTCTATGTCTACTAAATCACAAGCTTTAGGGACAGGGCCAAGGAATGTGTATATAGAAAAGCTCGATTGATAATACTGATAGTGAAAAAATATGCATTTGCCAAATTCCCAGCATAAATGACATTTATTGGTGGTATCATAAGGATATCCAGAATTTGACTTGAAAGGGAAGGCAATAGCCTAATGAATAACAAATATTCTCAGAACACCACCTTAAAAATATGTTTTCCTGTGTGTGTGTGTGTGTGTGTGTGTGTGTTTAAGATATATTTTATTGATTTTTTTACAGAGAGGAAGGGAGAGGGAAAGAGAGTTAGAAACATCAATGAGAGAGAAACATCGATCAGCTGCCTCCTGCACACCTCCTACTGGGGATGTGCCCGCAACCAAGTTATGTGCCCTTGACCAGAATCGAACCTGGGACCCTTCAGTCTGCAGGCCAACTCTCTATCCACTGAGCCAAGCCAGTTTCAGGCCTGTGTGTTTTTTTAAAAAGAAAAATTTTACAAGACTCATGTCATTAAAAAGTTCAGCTCTGCTGTAAATGCCTTGACATATAAAACCAGGGCCAGGTCTACATACAAGTATATATTTGAGAAAAGAGGGACTTTAAAATTTGACTTAATTCCAAACATCGAGAGCATCTTTCTGCCCATGCAAAGCAGGAACCTCAAGGAATGAGACACACACAAGCACACACCATTTTGCCTTGAGCGTGTGTGTAGCTGTGGGAACTATGCAGTAGACCAAGAAATAAGAACATCAGCTTTCAGCGGGAAGGAAAATCAGGAGTTCAGGAGTTCACATATCACTAGGGAGGTTGCAAAGTACCAGGAGCTCAGGAAAGTGACTCCAAAAAGTTGTACCTCAGTTTCTAGATTCTCCCCTGAGCAGCACTTCTGAGATCTAATTCTAAACATCAGATCAAAGACTGAGCAATAAACTAAGACCACTGTGCAGAACCCAAACTAGCCTCTGCAAGGTGTACACTCAGAACATAGCTGGAGTATGGCAGGGGCTTTGAAAACAGAACTGATTTTAAAACCACGATCCCAAAGTGGCTAGGTAGAACTTGTAACCTCAACCCAAGCAAACAGTTTGCCTGCTATTAAAGAAAAAAAAATCAATATTCTCCAGAGCATTTAAACAAGATGAAGAACCAAAATTACTCAACATACAAATAAGGGAAATACCAATTGACAGGAAAAGACAGTCAACAGACATCAATGCCAAAATAACATAGATGTTGGGATTAATTGGAAGAGATTTTAACAGAGCTACTATAAAAATCCTCCAAAAGTAAGGTTGAACTCTTGAAAGGAATTGAAAGAGAAGGTCTCAGCAAAGAAATAACACAAAGTGAAAACAAATGGAAAATTTACAAATGAAAGATTTAATAACCAAAAACTTAAAATACATGAGATGGACTAAGTACTATACCACCATTAGAGATGACAGAGTGAACTTTAAAGCAGACCAATAGAAATCATCCAACCTGAACAACAAAGAGATAAAAAGATTGGCAAAACAAACAACAATAAAAAAAAAAAACCTACAAACACCCCACTCCCCCAAATAGAGCCTACTAAGAAAAATATATTTGAGGAAATAAAGAAACCAAGATGGTGGCATAGGTGAACACCTAAACTGCTGCCTCACACAACATTTTCAAAACTACAGCTAAAAGACAAAACAGAAATCATCCAAAACCACAGGAAAGCTGGCTGAGTGGAAATTCTACAACTAGAAGGAAGGAGAGGGGCTCACGGAGACTCAGAGGAGCTGCAAAAAGCTGAAGTAGGGAGATACATGCATGGAGAGGATGGGTGCTGAATGCCTGGCTGGATTCCTCTAGCAGGAGGGAAACTCCCAACTGCACTAACCCCCAGTTTCAACTACACTGAACTCCAGTTCTGGGCAAGACTCATACTGGGGGAGTCTGGACTGTCAGAAAAAGGGAGTAGTGCACGGAAATTTAGGGGAGCTGCAAAAGGCAGAGGTCTGGAGGAATGCACGCAAATGCACGCAGAGAGGACTGACTACTAATTGTGCCTCTGGCTTTCTCTAGCAGAAGGAAGCTGGAACCTCCCAACTGCACTGAACCCCAGTTTCAGGCAAGACTCTGGGGACCCAGGTTCATATGGGTCCCCAGAGCACACAGAAACTCAGAGCAGCCACGAAAGGCAGAGGTCTGAAGGCATGTGCAAGAGTGCACACAGAGAGGGCTGCAGCAATTACCGAGGGACACTGAGAGTCAGGGGCCTCATAGGGCAGGGCTGACGGAAAGCCAAGGCTGTTTGCTCAGCCCTGAGACTCTGCCCCATCCAAGCCGATCACAGAGGCTTTTGCAATTTTGCAAGTCTTGTCTCACAACGGTGACTCCAGCATAGAAGTTCTGGCATAGACATAGCTGATCCTCAGAACCAATTGGCCTGGAAGTCAATTCCCCCCAAGTGATAACAACAACAATCAAGACTTAACTACAACAAGACTGTACACACAATCCACAAAGGGGTGCACCAAGAGTGTCCACCTCAGGTAACTGGGGAGGCGGAGCTATAGGGCCATGTAAGACAACTAGCACACAAAGCTATACTACCAACTCAGAGAAGCAGCGAAAATGCAGAGACAAAGGAACAGATCACAAACAGAAGAAATGGAGGAAAACAAACAACTAGATATAGAGTTCAAAACCAGTTATAAGGTTTTTTAAGAATTTCCTAGAAAAGGTCAATAATTTTAACAAGACCCTCCAGGATATGAAAAAGGACCAACTAGAAATTAAACATAAATACTCTGAAATAAAAAAATATTTTGGCATTGATGTCAGAGACCTAACAGCAGACTAGAAGATCACAAGAATCAAGTCAAAGATTTGAAATACAAAGAAGCAAAAAACATTCAATCGGAAAATAAAAAGAAAAAAAGAATCCAAAAAGTTAAAGATAGTGTAAGGAGTCTCTGGGACAACTTCAAGCATACCAACATCAGAATTATGGGGGTGCCAGAAAAAGAGAGAGAGCAAGATACTGAAAACCTATTTGAAGAAATAATAACTGAAAACTTCCCCCATCTGGTGAAAGAAATAGACTTACAAGTCCAGGAAGCTCACAGAACCCCAAGCAAAAGGAATCCAAAGAGGACCACACCAAGACATATCACAATTAAAATGCCAAGAGCAAAAGACAAAGAGAGAATATTAAAAGCAGCAAGAGAAAAACAGTTAATTACCTACAGGGGAGCAAACATAAGATTGTCAGCTGATTTCTCAAAAGAAACTATGCAGGCCAGATGGAAGTGGCAAGAAATTTTCAAAGTGATGAATAGCAGAACTTACAATCAAGATTACTCTATCCAACAAAGCTATTATTCAGAATTGAAGGCTGGATAGAGCTTCACAGATAAGAAAAAACTAAAGGAGTTCATCACCACCAAACCAGTATTATATGAAATGCTGAAAGGTGAGAAGAAAGAGGAGGAGGAGAAGGAGCAGGCAGGGGTTGGGGGGTGGGTGGAGAGGAGAAGAAGATAAAAGTTATGGACAACAAATACATATCTGTTAACATGTAAATCTAAAAATCCAGTGAATTAAAAATCTGATGAACAGAATAAACTGGTGAATATAATAGAATCAGGGACATAGAAAGGGAGTGGACTGACAATTCTCAGGGGTAAAGGGATGAGGGGAGTATGGGTAAAGGGATGAGGGGAGTATGGGAAGAGACTGGACAAAAATTGTACACCTATGGATGAGTACAATAGGGGAGGTAAGGGCAGAGGGTGGGGTGGGAACCAGGTGGAGGGGAGCTATGGGTGAGGGAAAAAGAGGAACAACTGTAATAATCTGAACAATAAAGATTTATTAAATTTTTAAAAAAGAAAAATATATTTGAAGAAATAATGGTTAAAGAAACCTCAAATTTGGTGAAAGACATGAACATTCACATTTGAGAAGCTCAATTTAAAAGAATAGAACATACACAAAGAGTGCTCTCTGAACATAGAGGAATTTACCTAGAAATCAGTAACAGGAGGATACTATTCAAACACTTAGAGAGTAAACAGAAACTTGTAAATCATGTCTGAGTCAAAAAAATAAGTCTGGGGGTAAACAAAAAAGTACTTGGAATTGAAGAAAACTGAAGACACTATATATCAAAAATTGTGAAATGCAACTGAAGCAGTGCAAAGAGAGAAAATTATTGTATGAGATTGTTTATATTTACAAAAAGGTGTTAACTCAAAACTGGAGCAAAATCAGCCCAGAATAAGCAGAAAATAATAAAGAACAGAAATTAATGACATTGAAAATCAACAAACAGAGAGAAATCAATAAACCAAAAACAGGTTCTTTGACAACTGCAAAGCCTCTAGCAAAACTGCCAAAGAGAAAAAAACAGAAAGCAGAAATCAGACCCTTGCAGGAAATGGAAGCAGTATTATCATTATTGATGTCACAGGCATTAAAAGTTAGTAAGGCAATAATACTATGAGTGACTAAGCACAGAAATTTGACAACTTATATGAAATGAAGAAATTACTCAAAAACCACAAACTAAAGTCATCCAAAATGAAACAGTTTGAGTATATCTATGATTATTGGGTGAAATGAATTCATAGCTTAAACCTTCCTTAAGAGAAATACTGAAGGCAGATATTTTTCCGGCAAATTCTTCCAAAATTTAAAGAAGTAATATCAATTCTATACAATCTTAGAGAAAAAAATTAAATTAATTAATTATAAAGTTACTCAAATCAATGAATGTGGACAGCATTTTCCTGATAGCAAACAAAGACTGTATAACAGGACTATAGGTCAATATACCTCATGAACAGAAACACAAAAATCCTTCACAAATTCAACAATATATAAAAAGGAAAAAGCATGAACAAGCAAGTTTGATGCTGGGAATGTAAAGCTGGTTCAATAGTTGAAAAAGAATGTAGTTTACCATATTAAGAGATAAAAGATCAATATGATTATCCCAATAGATACAAATAAAGTTTCTGAAAATGATAAAAACACAACAGAAGAGTAGGAATAGAAGCAAACTTGCTCAACCTGTTCAAGTTTTTCTAAAATAACTTACAGTTAACATTAGATTTAACAATAAAAGATAATGCTTTATCCCTAAAATCAGGAACAAGGCACCCCTAGTTACAACTGCACTGAAGTTTCTACTCACTGCAATAAAATGAATAATAAAAAAAAAGACAAGTAGGAAAGGAATAAAACCATCTGTAGTCAGACAGTATAATTTTTGTCATAAAAAATTCCCAAAATATCTACAATATTACTAGAATTAATACATGATTTACGAAAGTCACAAGATATATGGCCAATATAAAAAAATCTACTATCAATATGGCACACTACAACTAAAAATTACAATTAAAAAAAATGACTGCAATAAACCCAAATCCACAAAACAAAAAATAAACAAAACCAAGAAAAATTAAAATCCAAAATTTAAAAATATATATCTAAGTACAAATCTAACAAAATATAGACAAATCCTCTATATTAAAACAAAAAATATTTGACTAAAGAAATCAGAGATGACCTAAGTAAAGGGAGAGACATACTGTCAATGAATTAAGACTATTGTTGAAATGTCAGTTCTCTTCCATATTTGCTTCAGATAAGTACCTTCCCAACCAAAATCCTAGAATAATTTTTTTTTAAGAAATAGAAAAGCCACTTCTTAAACTTATCAAATAAGGCATAAAAACTAAAATAATCAAGCAATTTTTAAAAGAAAAACAAAATTGGAGGAGTCACATTACTTCATCTCAAGACCTGCTAACTATATAATAGAGGATTATGCAAATTAGACCAGATGCCATAAGGTCACAACCAGATAGCAGGGACCTGAGTCTGCTTGGTGCTGGGCCGGAGCAAGGAACATCAGGCTGTACCCGCATTCCATGGGGCTTGATGGGGGACCTCAGGATGAACCCCCTGCCCAGTGCCAGGCTGGGGACCTCAGGCCACACCCCCCACCTGGCAGGTCTTGACAGAGGACCTTAGGTCACAATTCTGCCCCAGTGCTGGGCCAGGGAACTTGAGGCTGCACCCCCCCACCCCCTATCTGGCAGGGCTTGATGGGGGACCTGAGGCTGTGCTCCCCACCTGGCGCTGGGCTGGGAAACCTGAGGATACACTCCTCCTCTTCCCCGCCCAGAGGGACTTGACAGGGATGGGGCCAGCTGGGTCTGGGTCTCATCCAATGGGGGTGGGGCTGGCTGGGCTTGGGTTTACTGCATTTTTGAAGTTCATGCAAGGACTTGACTCTATATGGTGTGCCCGAGCCTCTAACAGGAAGGAGATTTTCATATACATTTTATTAATTTTCTTTCATCTCTGACACTTCTGTTATAGAGGAAGGGCAAATAGCAATATTAAAGTATTTCCTTTAATTAATTTCCTTTTAATGTGCACAGATTTCATGCACTGGGCCACTAGTAAAATGAATAGTAATCAAGATGTGACAATGGCAAAAGGAGGATCAGAATAGAGTCCAGAAATAGACCCATACTTACATGTTAAGGGAATTTTTGACAAAAATACAAAGGCAATTCAATTGAGAAAGGACTGCTTTTTCAAAAAATTGTGCTAGAACATCCATATGCAATAAAATTAATTTTTCTCATACCTCACATCATATATAAAATTCTCAAATCAGATTTTAAACCTAAATGTCAAACTTAATACTATAAAACTTCCCCAAATAAATAGAAAATCTCTATGAACTTGGGTTGGGCAAAAATTTTTCATATAGGATTCCAAAAACATTATCATAAAAATTTGATAAATTTCATTTCTGCTCTTTGAAAAACTAACAGAAAAATGAAAAAGAAGCCATGAAAGAGGAGAAAATATTTGCAATAATTCTGGTAAAATACTTAGCAGAGTGACTAACTCACAGAGAATATTTATAAATTGCTAGCTATTTTTAAACAATAGTAACAAAAATAATGAAAATGTGAAGTTTCAGAATATTTAACCAACCTTATTAACTAACTCAACGGTATAGAGCTGCCAAAAGTGAATTCCGTTTTTCAAAATATTTGCTAATGGGCCAAAGAACAAACACTTAACCAAAACAAACAAACAAACAAAAAAAACTATAAATGGCAATAAGCATAACATTCTCAAAATCTTTAATCAAAAGGTAAATGCAAATTAAAACTAACATAAGATATCATTGCACATACAGGAGAAAGGCTTTTGAAAAATTCTATTAATACCAAGTTTAGGTAAAGATGCAGAACAACTGGAACTTCTCATTAATCATTAGTGAGAATGCAAAATAACAGCCACTTGGGAAAACAGTTTGGCAGTTTCTTAAAGACTTAAATGTATCCTTCCCATAGTACCTGGTAATCCCAGCCCCAGTATTTACCCAAGAGAAATGAAAACATGCTTGTAGGAAAGTGTGTGTGTGAATGTTTATAGAGCTTTATTCCTAATTGCCAAAAGGTGAAAGTGACAAAACTATCTATCCTTCAACTGGTAAATGGGTAAACAAACTAGGATACATGCATATAATGGAATACTACTCAGGAACAAATAGGAACAAGTACTGATACATGGATCAGCATGAATGAATTGGAAATGAATTATGATAAGTGAAAAATACTAGATTCAAAAGGCTAGACTCTTGTCTACTTATGTCACAGTCTTGAAAAGGCAAAACTGTAGACATAAAACACATCAGCAGTTGCTAGGAGTTAGTGGGTGAAGTGATTAACTATAAAAGGGGAAAAATAATTTTTTGAGTGTGTGACTGTAAAAACTACATAATTATATGCATTTGTCAAAGCTCACAGGATTGTATAATAAAAAAGGCTAAATTTTACTGCATGGAAATTATACCTCACAGAGCTGCTAGGCTGAATCATGCTCTCCCAGAAATTCAGGCTAACCCAGAACTTGTGGATGTAACTTTACTTGGAAATCGGGTATCTGCAAATGTAATCACAGAGTTCATCCAAAATGACTGGATGCTTATGAGAGAGATTTTGGGCACAGAAACAGGGAACATGAAGGTTCCAGGAAGATGGAGCAGAGGGGAGGAATGCACCTATAAGCAAGGAATACATAGGACCGCCAGCAGCCACCACAGGTTACAGATTCCTCTCCTAGAGCCAGCAGAGTGCTTGGCCCTCATGACCCTAATTCCCTATTTCTAGCCTCCATGAAAGAATGCGTTTCTGTGGTTTATGCCACCCAGCGTGTGATACTTTGTTATGCAGGCCCTAGAAAACTAAGGACTAAAAATATATATATATTAAAGCAAACAAAAAGAGAAATTACATATAAATCTCAACAATCAGAAAAATAAAACTGATATACCAATCCTATCTATTAAAGTTGGAATATGCAAATTGATCATCACACAGTCACAAAGATGGCAGTGCCCACAGCAGAGGTGGGGTTTCCGTAACACAGGATGTCTGCACCCACAGCAGAGGCCAAGTTTCCGTAATGAGCCTTACTGAGCAATCAGCAGATACCTGAGGCTGCGTGGCACTGGGTAACAGCAGAGGCTATGCCCCCTTCCTGGTGGCAGGCCAGGGGACCTCAGGCAGGGCTTGACAGGAGGACCTCAGGCCGCATCTCTGCCCAGTGGGGCTTGATGGGGAACCTCAAGGTGCACCCTACAACCCGGTGCTGGGCCAGGGACCTCAGGTGGCTCCCCTTGCCCCAGGCCAGTGTCCCCCCATCCCAGTGATTGGGGACCTGAGGCTGTGCCCTCCACCAGGCAGGGCTTGATGGGGGACCCAAGGCTGTGCCACCCTCTCCTGGCACTGGGTCAGGAGATCTGAGGCTGCACCCCCTGCCTAGCAAGGCTTGATGGTTAACCTCAGTCCACGCTACCTGCCTGGCGGGGCTTGCTGGGGGATTTTAGGCCACACACTTCCCATGGGACTTGACAAGGGGATCTCAGGCTGTACCCCCACTCCAGTGCCAAGTCTGGGGACTGCAGGCCACACTGCCCACTCTGGTGCTGGGCTGAGGGACCTCAGGCCATGCCCCCAGCCCTTGCACCAGAATGGGGGACCTGAGAGTGTACAGGGGGATCTGAGCCTGCACCCCCACCCGACGGGGCTTGCCGGAGGACCTGAGGTTGCACCCCCTCCCAAAGAGGCTTGACAAGGATGGGGCCATCTGGGCCTGGGTCTCCTGCAGTTTTGAGGTGCAGTGGGTGTGCGAGGACTTGACTCTGGGTCCAGGGGTTTACCCCAGACTCTGACAGGAGGAAGATTTTCATATACATTTTACTAATTTTCTTTCATCTCTGACACTTCTATTATAGAGAAAGGGCAAATAGCAATATTCAAATATTTCCTCTAATTAATCCTATTTTAATGTGCATGAATTTGGTGTCATGGACCACTAGTATTATTATAACAAGAAACAAAGATGAAATGTATTAATAAGGATAAACAAAGACTTTAATTGGTAATCAGGAACAATCCACCAAGATGTACCAATCATAAAAATTTATATACAGTAGTTCCCCCTTATCTGAAGGAAATATGTTCTAAGACTCCCCAGAGGATACCTGAAACCTGAGAGTCCTGAACCCTATACATATTGCTCTTCCCTACACATAACTATTTGTGATAAACTTTATAAATCATGTACACTGAGAGCTTAACAACTAATAATAACATAGAATAATTATAACAATATGTACTGTAAAAATTATGCAAATATGGTTTCTCCCTCAAAATATCTAGAATTTTCCATTTAATATTTTTGGACTGTAATGACCACAGGTAACTTAAACTGAAGAAAGTGAAAACACAGATAAGGGAGCATTACTGCTCTAGTAATAAAATAGCCTTAAGACACTAAAAAAAAATTCGCACCTAAAAAGGAGAAATGGAAAAATCCATAATTATAGCAGGAAGTTATTTTCAGAAACTCACAGATCAAAGGTAGTAATTTAGTAAAGATAAATAAGATATAAGCACAACAATTAAAAAGCTCAATATAATAGACATTCTGCTACTGCAAATACAAAGAGTAGACATTTCATTCAAACACACATCGTGTAGTCACAAACACTGACTATGCTCTAATCCAGAAAAGGCTGATAAACCACAGCCCATTGGACAGACCAGCAGGCTGCCGATTTTTATTACAGTTCATGGACTAAGAAAGGTGTTTAATTTTTAATGGCTTCATTTTAAATGACTTTATATCTACATAAAAACCTCAGTCATGCCTCTTGCTTGAAAAGGCTAAAGTAGTTACTATGTGGCCCTCTAAAGAAAAGTTTGTTGTCTTTGTTTTCCCTTTTCCCTGCTTTCGAACACAAAAAAATATCAACACATTGCAAATAATTTGTATCAGATAGATTTTATTCTTTATTAATTAATGTGCTAAGTTTAGAAAGCAATTGAAAGTGAAAGCCCCATACATCAAACCAATATTTTTGAAAACTGAAAATTAATATTCTAAGTAAAATAAATTTCTAATATAGCCAAAAAACAATTGGGAATTAATAATGTTTAAATTATTGCTATGCCCCCAAACAAACCTTCTAATTTAATAGTCTAGAAGTTTAGACATAGGAGATTAAATAAGTTACTTCCATCAAAGCATAAGAATTTATAAAACAGGAATATGATCTCTAACTGCATCAATTAATAACACTATCTCCTTTCAAATACTTTTGGCACTGACAAATGATAGTACTCTCTATTAAACCGTGACTAAGTTGAAAAGTGTCCAAGCCAAAATAAGGAAACACTTTGAGAAAAGCATCTTTAAGCATTCAGGAGGTAATAAAACCTTAAAATAAATAGAAAACCTTTTTTTAAAAAGTCTGAATTCCAATCATGCATGCAAAGTTCATGATTTATGTTACACATATTAATAAGGAGCTAACATTTATTGATCACTGATGGGTACTGTTGTACACATTTTGCATAATAAATACAAAAAATACTTAAGTACAACACATCACTGTATAAAACACAAGCAATTCAGTTTCAGTAGTTTCTGTAAACTCTAAGATTTTAAAACTCTAAGTGCAGGTAACCTTAAGCTAATTAAATGTCAGCATTTTATTAAAGATTGAAAAAGACAGATAAGTCTTCCTTTATATAAACTTAAAGAGTATTAGGGGACTACTGTCAGCAAACAATTTCCACTTTTTGGACACAGCACATAGGTAAACTTTTGTTCTAATAGTCTAACTCTTGTACATATTAATTTGCTGGGAAACCTTATAATAAACTCTATCTTACCCATGTGGTTCTTCTAGGACTTTGCAAAAACTGGGATTTTCCTATGAGTTCCAGAGTAGCTACAATGGACATGGATACTTGAAGTGACTAACAACAACAAAAACTTGGCAGTGTTGACCAACCTCTGCTGACAAGCATCATCAGTGATGTCAACAAAGCTGCCTTGTGTTTCAGACCTGCTGCAGCAAGTCACAGGAGGCATCTTAGGAAAGGGATTAGGGGAAGAAGAGAGATTCATATTTTCATTTTCTTTTCAAAAATTAACTTTAAAAAATATGGTTGAAAAACTGTATTATATCACACAGACTCTGGAATGTGCACTGAAAGTAATTTTTAAGGAATGCTGTAAAATTCACCTATGGGACTTAAAACCTAATGATTCAAGCAATATTTGAGAGGGTTTAAAAAGTGCACTCATAAAACCTAATATTAAATAAATGTTTCAGAGATTAGATGGTTCTAACAAATGGCTGAGACAAAGACATTTTTAAAACAGAAAAATCTATCATGCATTAAAATTGACTGGAATGTTGTGATATTTGCATAGATGTGTAATATTATAAGCAAACCAGAGGCCCAGTGCACGAATCGTGCACTGGTGGGAGGGGGATCCCCTCAGCCCAGCCTGTACCCTCTCGCAGTTTGGGAGCCTCGGGGAATGACTTAGTGCTGCCACGGAGGTGGGAGAGACTTCGGCCACTACTGCTGCACTCGTCAGCCATGAGCCAGGCTCAGGGCTTCTAACTGAGCAGTGCTCCCTCTGTGGGAGTGCACTGGCTACCAGGGGGCAGCTCCTATATTGAGCATCTGCCCCGGGTGGTCAGTGCACATCATAGCAACTGGTCATTCAGTGGCTCAGTCGATTTGCACATTAGCCTTTCATTATATAGAATATTATTTACAAATTTCTTTTGTTTAGACTTTTAAAGTAAATAAAAGTATTTCATTTGTACATAGTGAATCAGGATATCTTTCCCAATAGGTTTTTTGTGACACTTAAAAATATGAACTGAAAATTTCTTCTAATTTAATAAAATTTCTATATTTAATAAAAATAAGTCTTTAAACATCTGAATTTACTACAGTATAAAACAAGAAAGTAAATAATTTATCCTTAATACTGAGTTTTTTTCTCAACATTTACTTTAAAATCCTTCTGGGTGCAATTGTTTTTCAGCACATACTTCTGTGTTTTTTTATCCTTTCCTACTGCTCTATACGGTATTTCTATTTGGGTCAGTAGTATACCCTGCTCTAAAATCCTTCTCTTCCCCCGCCCCACTTTTTTGTCATTATGTACACAGAGCATTGCTATTGGTATTAATAATTCTGGAGTCGTATTGATGAATCCTAAAAATAAAACTGTTGTGACTTCAACTAAAATTGTATTACATCTATAAATAATACTGGAAAGAACTATAGGTTCTAAACATACACTCAAATGATATCTTATCTTTGTATCACATCATTATACTTATTTAACACTCAAATGTCTTCCTAGACTATAAGGTAGCTGTCTTGATTACTATATTAATGTCCATGGGTTAAGTTAGAATGTTTACAATACATAGCCTTCCCACAGAATATTAGTATTTTCTTTAAATTTTTTACACAAACTTTTGTAGATTTCTTTATGAAACAACACAAAGCTCAGCAAATTTATTGATGATTTGATGTTTTATTGATGCAATGATTAATTATTTCTAATTTAAATATAGGATTTAGGAGAATCCAAGATGGCGGCATAGGTAAACGCCTACACTGCTGCCTCGCACAACAATTTCAAAACTACAACTAAAAGACAGAACAGACATCATCCAGAACCACAGGAAAGCTAGCCGAGTATAAGTTCTACAACTAGAAGGAAAAAGAGGGGCTCACAGACACCCAGAGGAGCTGCAAAAAGCTGAGGTACAGAGACGCGCGCGCTGAGAGAGCGGGTGCCCGAGTACCTGGCTGGCTTTCTCTGGCGGGAGGGAGACGAACCCCTTATCCTACGACACTAAACCCCAGACCCAGCCGAAACTCATACCGGGGGAGTTTGGACTGTGAAAAGGGAGAAGTGCACAGAAATTTAGGGGAGTCGCAAAAGATAGGAGGGCTGTCCTGCACGCGCAAGGCACTGCTTGGAGGACCGATTGCTGATTGTGCCGCTGGCTTTCGCAAGTGGGCGGGAGACAGACCCTCCCAACTGTGCCACTTCTGAGTCCACTGGGCTCCTGTTTCGGGCGAAACCTTGGAGATCTTGACTCCTGTGGTCCTGGCAGGCAGGGGAGCTGGAAAGGCAGCGGTCTAGAGGCACTGGGGGCCCGCACACACAAGGTCCGCTCTAGCCATTACCCAGTCACGTGAGACTCAGGGGCCGTGGAGGGCGGGGCCGACTGGAAGGCAAGGCGGTTCCTTAAGCCCTGAGACTCCACCCATCCCAAGCTCAACAGAGGCTTCTGCGGTTTTGCAAGTACAGAAGTTTCCCCGACATAGTGAAAATGCCAAGACAAGGGAAGGGATCACGATAAAAAGAAATGGAGGAAAAAAAACGACTGGATATAGAGTTCAGAACCATGTTTATAAGATTTTTCAAGAATATGCTAGAAAAGATGGATAAGTTTATCAAGTCCCAAGAAGAGATGCTAGAGATGATGCATAAATTTAGTGAATCCCAAGAGGAGATGATAAAAGACCAACTAGAGACTCTGACTGAAATAAAAAATATTGTACAGAGTCCTAACAGCAGACTGGAGAAAGGCAAGAATCAAGTCAGAAATTTGAAATATAAAGAAGCAGAAAACACTCAACTGGAAAAGCAAGAAGAAAACAGAATCCAAAAATGTGAATATAATATGAGACTCTGGGATAGCTTCAAGCGTACCAACATCAGAATTGTGGAGGTGCCGGAGGAAGAGAGAGAGCAAGATACTGAAAGCCTATTTAAAGAAATAATGAGTGAAAACTTCCCACATCTGGTAAAAGTCCAGGAAGCACACAGAACCCCATATAAAAGGAATCCAAAGAGGACCACACCAAGACACATCATAATTAAAATGCCAAGAGCAAAAGACAAAGAGAGAATATTAAAAGCAGCAAGAGAAAAACAATTTATTACCTACAAGGGAGCACCCATATGACTGTCAGCTGATTTCTCAACAGAAACGATGCAGGCCAGACGGGAGTGGCAAGAAATATTCAACGTGATGAATAACAAGAACCTACAACCAAGAATAATCTATCCAGCAAAGCTAACATTCAGAATTGAAGGGCAGATAAAGAGCTTCACAGATAAGAAAAAGCTAAAGGAATTCATCAACTCCAAACCAGTATTATATGAAATGCTGAAAGGTACTCTTTTAGAAGAGGAAGAAGAAAAAGGTAAAAGATAAACAATTATGAACAAAAAATACATATCTATCAACAAGTGAATCTAAAAATTAAGTGAATTAAAAATTTGATCAACAGAATAAACTGGTGAATATACTAGAATCTGGAGCACAGAAAGGGAGTGGACTGATAATTCTCAGGGGGAAAGGGGTGAGGGGTGTACAGGGAGAGACTGGAAAAAAATCATACACCTATGGATGAGATCAATGGGAGGGAGCTAAGGGCTGAGGGTGGAGTGGGAGCTGGGTGGAGGGGTGCTATGGAGGGGAAAAAAGAGAAACAAATGTAATAATCTGAATAATAAAGATTTAATTTAAAAAAAATATATATATATGATTTATTATCCTTGGAGTCTTGAGTATAGTACTGCTTACCTACTAGAACAGGTTTGTGTTTTTGGGGGGACCATGTGATATAAAATACACACACACACATACATACATACATATACATAAATATGTGTGCATGTGTTTGTTTATATCTAAATAAGGATAAGTGGATAGATGGATGGTTGATGGGTAAACAGCTATCACATTAAAGAACAGTTTCACAAAATAGTATCTGCCCTTATTATATGTGATGACCCTGACAGTTTTTATACTAATCTACTTTATTGGGAAAAACTTATATTCACAATGGACAAATTTTATTTCAAAACCCATTAGACCATTATAATGTGTAGTTTTAAGAAAAACACATCAGCCCAGGGGGGTGGGGGAGGTTGCTCAGTGGTTGAGCACTGATCTATGAACCAGGAGGTCATGGTTTGATTCTCAGTCAGGGCACATGCCCAAGTTGTGGGCTTGATCCCAGTGAGAGGCATGCTGGGGGAGCGGACCAATGATTCTCCCTCATCACTGATGGTTCTGTCTCTTTCTCTCCCACTCCTTTCTTCTATGAAATCAATAAAAAATAAATAAATAAATTTTTTAAAGAGCCCTAGCCAGTTTTGCTCAGTGGATAGAGCATTAACTCAGGGGCTGAAGGATCCAGAGTTCAATTCTGGTCAAGGGCTTTATCCTTGGCCCTGGTTAGGTACATAAGGGATGCAACCAATAGATGTGTCTCTCACATCAATATTTCTCTCTGTGTCTCACTCTGTAAAAATCAATGGAAAAACATCCTCAGGTGAAGAGTAACCAAAAACAAAAACACAAAAACACAAATAAGGTATGGGACAATAATTGTGTCCTCTTTCTTTTTAACTTCATTACTATTCCAATCCTTGGTACTCAACAAGTGCTTCATAAAGTATATTGAAAGATAGAATAATAATAATTAATGAATATTCAAGTAAATGAAACTAGCTTTGGGGAAGCTACATAAAATTGTGAGCAATGAATGCAATTAAAAACCCATGACCTTGCCCTGGCCAGTTGGTTGAGCGATGTCATGTGCACCAAAAGGTTACCAATTCAATGCCAGCTCAGGGTGCTACCTGGAAGCAAACGATTGATTTTTCTCTCTAGCATTCATGTCCCTTTCCCTTCCTGTCTCTTCCTCTCTCTCTAAAAAATCAGTAATAAAAAAATCTTGATCATTGTTGTTGCTATTAGTTAGCAAAATAATAGCTAACATTACTATTAACTAGAGGCCCGGTGCATGAAATTTGTGGGGGGGAAAGGGCCCTCAAGTCCAGCCTGCACCCTCTCCAATCCACAACCCCTTGGGGGATGTCTGACTGCCAGATTAGGTCTGATACCTGGCAGTCAGACATCCCTCTCACAATCCTGGACTGCTGGCTCCTAATCACTTGCCTACCTGCCTGCCTGGTCACCCATTACTGCCTTCCAAGCCAGCCAAGTCGCCCTCCTCTGCCAGCCTGGTTGACCCCAACTGCCCCCGCCCCACCCCACCCCCTGCTGCTGGCCTGGTCACTCCCAACTGCTCCCCCTCCCCCCACTGGCCTGGTTGTCCCTCACAGATTCCGTCTGGCCTGATCACCCTAAACGGTGTACTGCTCAGTCATTTGGTCACCACTTATGACCCCCCAATGGCCTGGTCACCCCACTCAGCCTTCTTGTTCAGTTGTTTGTCATCCCTTACTAACCCCCCTGGTGGCGTGGTTGTAGGCAGCCATCTTGTAACAGTGTGAGGGTTAATTTGGATATTACTTCTTAACTATATAGGATTGCTTTCTATGCATCAGACAGTACACTTACTAATTTATTTGAATTTCTTCATAATAGTATTGAGATAAGAGCCATAGATTCCATATCTTTTATAAGAATATTTAGGGGGAGAATCCAAGATGGCAGCATAGGTAAACACCTACACTGCTGCCTCGCACAATTTCAAACCTACAACTAAAAGACAGAACAGACATCATCCAAAGCCACAGGAAGGCTGGCTGAGTGGAAATTCTACAACTAGAAAGAAAGAGAGGGGCTCACAGAGACCCAGAGAAGCTGCAAAAAGCTGAGCTACGGAGGCACGCATGTGGAGAGAGCGGGCGCCAGAGTACCTGGCTGCCTTTCTCTGGCAGGAGGGAGACGTAGACTCTCAACAGCACTGAATCCCTTATTCTATGACACTAAACTCCAATCCAGCCAAAACTCATACTAGGGCAGTTTGGACTGTGAAAAGGGAGAAGTGCACAGAAATTTAGGGAAGTCGCAAAAGATCAGAAGTCTGATGGTGCGCAAGGCACTGCACTCAGAGGACCAACTGCTGATTGTGCCACTGGCTTTCACAAGTGGGCGAGAGACAGACCCTCCCAACTGCGTCAATTCTAACTCCACTAAACCCCAGTTTCTGGCGAAACTCTAGGGATCCAGACTCATATGGTCCCGGAGCGCAGGGGAGCCAGAGGAGCAGCAGTCTAGAGGCACTGCGAGAGAAAGTGCGCAAGCACAGAGACAGCTCCAGCGATTACCCAGTCACGTGAGACTCAGGGAACTGGGAGGGCAGAGCTGACTAGAAGGCAAGGCGGTCCCTTAAGCCCTGAGACTCCACCCATCTCAAGCTCAACAGAGAGGCATTTGCAGTTTTGCAAGTCTGGTATCATAAGGCTGAATACAACACAGTTTTCCCAGCATAGTGAAAATGCAGAGACAAGGGAAGGGATCACAAAAAAAAAAAATGGAGGAAAACAAATGACTGGATATAGAGTTCAAAACCATGCTTATAAGGTTTTTCAAGAATATCCTAGAAAAGTTGGATAAAGTTAGCGAGAGCCAAGAGATGAAAAGGAACCAACTAGAGATGAAAAAGAACTAACTAGAAATGGAAAAGGACCAACTAGAAATTAAACATACACTGACTGAAATAAAAAATATACAGAGACTTAACAGCAGACTAAAGGAAGGCAAGAATCAAGTCAAAAGTTTGAAATATAAAGAATCAGAAAACACTCAACTGGAAAAGCAAGAAGAAAACAGAATCCAAATATGTGAAGATAATGTAAGGAGCCTCTGGGACAGCTTCAAGCGTACCAACATCAGAATTGTGGGGGTGCCAGAGAAAGAGAGAGAACAAGATACTGAAAACCTACTTAAAGAAATAATGACTGAAAACTTCCCATATCTGGTAAAAGAAATAGACTTACAAGTCCAGGAAGCACACAGAACCCCATATAAAAGGAATCCAAAGAGGACTACACCAAGACACATCATAATTAAAATACCAAGAGCAAAAGACAGAGAGAAAATATTAAAAGCAGCAAGAGAAAAACAGTTCATTACTTGCAAGGGAGCACCCATACGTCTGTCAGCTGATTTCTCAACAGAAATTATGCAGGCCAGACGGGAGTGGCAAGAATTATTCAACATGATGAATAGCAAGAACCTACAACCAAGAATAGTCTATCCAGCAAAACTATCATTCAGAATTGATGGGCAGATAAAGAGCTTCACAGATAAGAAAAAGCTAAAGGAGTTCATCAACTCCAAACCAATATTATATGAAATGTTGAAAGGTACTCTTTTAGAAGAGGAAGAAGAAAAAGGTAAAAGATAAACAATTATGAACAACAAATTCGTATCTATCAACAAGTGAATCTAAAAATTAAGTGAATTAAAAATTTGATCAACAGAATAAACTGGGGAATATAATAGAATCAGGAGCACAGAAAGAGAGTGGACTGATAATTCTCAGGTGGAAAGGGGTGAGGGGTGTACAGGGAGAGACTGGACAAAAATCATAAACACCTATGGATGAGGTCAATGGGAGGGAGGTAAGGGTAAAGAGAAGGTTGGGAGCCGGGTGGAGGGGAGCTATGGAGGGAACAAAAGAGAGACAAATGTAATTATCTGAATAATAAAGATTTAATTTAAAAAAAATAATATTTAGGCATGAAGTTTAATTTGTTCAAGATCACACAACAAACAACTGAAAAAAATTGGTCTAAATTAAAATTCTAGATGTTTAAAATTATATTTATTTTTATTAACATTATTATCTAGAAATTCAGCATTATCCAATTATCCTACAACTGAAAACAACTAAAATATCCATCAATGGGTAAATGAGTGTAAGTGTAATTGTGGTACATATATGTGCGATGGAATGCTATTCAGCAATAGAAATAAATGAATTACTGATACACACAACAGATAAATATCAAAATTATTATGGTACATTAAAAAAATCCAAGAAAAGAAAAAAAGTATACATTGGATAATCCAATTTAGGTAACATTCCAGAAAAGACAAACCTTGAGTAACAGAGTGTGGAACAATTGCTGTCTGGTCTAGGTTTGAGAGAGGACTGACCAAGGGGCACGACAGAGTATTAGCAGCTATGAAAAAATTACATCTTGATTATGCTGGTGGTTATACAACTGAATATTTTCATTAAAACTCAAACTGTATACTTAAATATGTATGCACTATATTTGAATGTTAATTCTCCTTAATAAAGTCAATTCAGGCAGTTCTTGGGTTACATGGACTCAACGTACGTTGCCATCTCCCACTTATTTATTTATTATTTTTTCAAAATATAATTTATTGACTTTTTACAGAGTGGAAGGGATAGAGAGCTAGAAACATCTATGAGAGAGAAATATCAATCAGCTGCCTCTTGCACACCTCCGACTGGGGATGTGCCCACAACCAGAATCGAACTTGGGACCTTTCAGTCCACAGTCCAATGCTCTCTCTATCCACTGAGCCAAACTAGTCGGGCTCCCACTTACATATATATATATATATATATATATATATATATATATATATATATATATATAAGAGTTCCATCATTTTGACATCTGTACATATGTGCTTGATGGTTTTTATTATTTATTTACCACAAGTAAAAGTCAGGAATTGTTACCTTTCTTTTACATTTTTGTTACTGTGTCACTTCATTACTGCTGTGTCTATGCTCCATGTGAGTGATGTAGGTGCTTATGTAGATGGGTTCCGACCCTCGGTGAAAATTGTTTTACATCGCGCTGTAGAAGCGATCTCCCATGAAACCCAAGGACCTACTGTAAATAGTTTAAATATGCTTTTCTGTCCTCTTCCTTTCCCTTTCACTTCCAGAACAAGCCACTAGTTGAGACAGAGCAAGGTAGGCCTCCCCCCACAAAGCAGCCTAGCCTGGAGTTTCAGAGCCCAAATAGGTTGAGGAATATGACCCTGCAGGGGAAGTAGGCATGTCAGACCCCAAATAGTTCAAGGGATAAACATAGAAAAGATGGGGACCCAGTCTGATACTGGAATTGAGCCTTTGTAGAATGAGGAGGGCACATATGGGTGGCCTAATGTGGACTGCCAGAGTCCAGGCAGAGCAATGTGGCAGCCATACATGGATGGCCTGGATGGGATTACCTAAACTCAGCAACATGAAGAAGGGATCTCTATAGGAAGAAGCCCAATGCCACGTGTAAGATCCAAACAGAACAAGGAGAGTGGCCATGTGTGGGCATCAACTAACATGTGATATCCAGCCAAAGTATAGTGAGGAGGCAGCATAGGAGAGGGAGAGTGGTGTGTATGTCAGAGCCCATGCGAGGTGAAGAAGGGGTGCACAGAGGGAGGGAAGCAGTCATGCATGTGGATTTAGAATCT
Organism: Lasiurus borealis; assembly: GCA_004026805.1. Classification (NCBI taxonomy): domain Eukaryota; kingdom Metazoa; phylum Chordata; class Mammalia; order Chiroptera; family Vespertilionidae; genus Lasiurus; species Lasiurus borealis. Next base: position 35,648 of record PVJN01006576.1, on the reverse strand, counting down.
TAGTAGGGTGAGGAGGGAAACTACATAGGAGAGATGACAGCAAAGGTAGGAATATTGGTTTCACCCAGAGGATTGATCAACTAAGTAAATATATTGAGGAAAATAAATACCAATTTTCTTCCTGTTGGAGAACAGAGTTAAAAATATGGCAAAGGAGAAATGCTTTCTTTAGACTTAACTAAAGGTATGATTACAGCTCTTAATAGATACTGACAGATATAAAAATACTAGAGGCCTGGTGTACGAAATTCGTGAATAGAGAGGAATGTCTTTCAGCCCAGCCTGCTCCCTCTCCAATCTGGCACCGCTTGAGAGATGTGCGACTGCCCATTTAAATAGGCAGTCAGACATCCTTTTCACAATCTAGGGCTGCTGGCTCCCAACTGCTCACCTACCTGCCTTCCTAATTGCCCTTAACCACTTCTGCCTGCCAGACTGATCACCCCCTAACCACGCTCCTGCCAGCCTGATTGATGCCTAACTGCTCCCCTGCCAGCCTATTTGCCCTACCCTGTGGGCCTGGTCACCCCTAACTGCCCTTCTCTGCAGGCCTGGGTCCCTCCCAACTGCCCTTTCCTGTAGGCCCAGTCACCCCCAACTTCCCTCCTCTGCTGGCCTGGTCACCCCTAACTGCCCTCCCTACAGGTTTGATCACCCCAATTGCCCTCCATTGCAGGCCTGGTCCCTGCCAACTGCCCTCCCCTGCTGGCCATCTTGTGTCCACAAGGGGGCAGGATCTTTTGACCACATGGGGGCAGTCATCTTGTGTGTTGGAGTAATGGTTAATCTACATATTACTCTTTTATTAGATAGGATAGAGGCCTGCTGCACAGGTGGGGGCCAGCTGGTTTGCCTGAAGGGTGCCCTAGATCAGGATGGGTGTTCCCTTGGAGTATGGGGTGGCCTGGGTGAGGGGCCTGTGGTGGTTGGCAGGCTGGCCACACCCCCCGGTGTCCCAAGTGGAGGCTTTGGTATCTGGGATTTATTTATCTTCTACAATTGAAAATTTGTAGCCTGGAACAGAGCCAAGTCTTCTGCTCCCACAGGCATTGAAACTTTGTTGCCTTAAGTGGAGACCTAGGCCGAACAGGGTGTGCGGAAAACTTGGCTTTCTCCATCGCCAGGGGCAACCCAAGCCTCCCTCCTGCTCTCTCTGTAGCCATAGCCATCTTGGTTGGGCTAATTTGCATACTCCTGATTGGATGGTGGGCATGGCTGGTGGGTAGAGCGGAGGTATGGTCAATTTGCATATCACTCTTTTATTAAATAGGATAGTCATAGTATGCAAACAGACACCCACAACACACACAAACACATCTTAAACAAGCTTAAGGACACTGACCACCACCCCTCTCTGCCGCCAATAGCAATAACCACAACCAGCCCCCAGATCTTGACTTCCAAATACCATTCTCCACTGGGCTCCTTGGGAAAAATGGCTGTTTCCAGGTTGAAACAGGGGATATACTAAATAGCCTGGTACCTCTGGAAAGAACTATTCCAAGAAGATAGGTACAAGTCAAGCACAGAAGCCAGCCCAAAAAAACTCTCAAATGCCAAACCTTGGGCAGTCTGAACATCATGATAAGTTATATTTCCAAATTATAACTGACTAGAGGCCCAGTGCACAAAATTCATGTATGAGGGATGAGGGGATGTCCTTCAGCCTAGCCTACATCCTCTCCAGTATGGGACCCCTCAAGAGATGTCTAAATAGACAGTCGGACATCCCTCTCACAATCCAGGACTGCTGGTTACCAACCACTCACCTGCCTGCTTTCCTGATTGCCACTAACCGCTTCTGCCTGCCAGCCTGATCAGCCCCTAACCACTCTCCTGCCAGCCTGACTGATGCCTAACTGCTCCCCTGCCAGCCTGTTTGCCCCGCACTGGCCCTCCTCTGCAGGCCTGGTGTCCCCCAACTGTTACCGCCTGCAGGACTGGATCCCCCCCCCAAACTGCCCTTCCCTGCAGGCCCGGTCGCCCCCAACTTCCCCCTCTGCAGGCCTGGTCCCTTCCAACTGCTCACTCCTGCTGGCCTGATCACCCACAACTGCCCTCCCTTGTAGGCCATCTTGTGTTGGACATCTTGTGTCCACATAGAGGCAGGATCTTTGACCACATGGGGCCAGCCATCTTGTGTGTTGAAATGATGGTCAATCTGCATATTACTCTTTTATTAGATAGGATAGAGGCCTGGTGCATGAGTGGGGGCCACCTGGTTTACCCTGAAGGGTGTCCCGGATCAGAGTGGGAGTTTCCTTAGGGCATGGGGTGGCCTAGGCGAGTGGCCTGTGGTGGTTTGCAGGCCAGCCATACCCGCCAGTCACCTAAGCAGAGCCCCTGGTATCTGGGATTTATTTATCTTCTACAATTGAAACTTTGTAGCCTGGAGCAGAGCCAAGCCTCCTGCCTGCTCCATGGCCACAGCCATTTTTGTTGGGATTTATTTATCTTCTATAATTAAAACTTTGTAACCTTAAGCGGAGGCCAAGGCAGGCCAGGGTTGTGGAAATCTTGGCTTACTCCATCACCATGGACATTCCTAGCCTCCCGCTCTCTCCAGTTCCATGACTGTCACCATTTTTGTTGGAATTTATTTATCTTCTATAATTGAAACTTTGTATCACTGAATGGAGGCCTGGGCTAGCCAGGTTGTGCAGAAAACTTGGCTTCCTCCATTGCCGGGGAAACCCAAGCCTCCCTCCTGCTTTCTCTGTGGCCACAGCCATCTTGGTTGGGGGTTAATTTGCATACTCTCTCCTGATTACCTGGTGGCATGGCTGGTGGGTGTGGCTGGTAGTATAGCGGAGGTACAGTTAATTTGCATATTTTTAAGATGGGATTGCATAAAATAAGAAATCACAGGACATAATATCAATAAATCATTAATAAAATTTGACAAGGAATGGGATATTTATATAGTTTCAAAATTCCTCCCTACAAAATGCTAATTATATAGAGGAAAGAGTAAATTCACAGTTAAGAAGGCTGGCAGTAACACCTTTATCAAGTGGTCAATGCTAATATCACTATTAGAACAGATAGCATCATGTGCCTCCCACTTGGATACAACAAGGACAATGTAGCATTGTTGAAGATGCACAACCCAAGTGCAAGCATTTATACAAACACAAATGGAGAGCATTCTGTAGAATGACTGGCCCATAACATACAAGTGTCAAGGCCATCAGGTCAAGAGAAGACTGAGGAAGTACTGTGGTTTGAAGGAAACTAGATGGGATCCTTAACTGGACCTTGCTGCTGTAAAGGACATTACCAGGACAGATGGCAAAACCTGAATGTGCTCTGAGGATAGATGCTAATAGTGTTATCAGTGTTGATTTCCTGATTTGGTAACAATGTAGTGGTTACATAGGAGAAAAACCTTTTTTAGTAGGAAACGCACACGATATTTGGGGTGATGTGCTTCAATAAGCAATTTACTCTCAGTGGTTCAGAAAAAAGTTCATGGAAGTTGAAGAAAGTTCTTGCAATGTTTTTGTAAGAATAGAAAAGTTTCAAAAGTCTTGTATTAAAAAATAAAATAAAAAACAAATTTCATTCATCTCACAAAGGATATCCATATAAAAGATATAATAAATATCACATTTCACAGCCAACCATGGAAAGCACGCCTGTTAACTAAGTTCAGGAGCAAACCAGGAATGATCCAATATTATACTGGAGTTCCTAGCCAGTGTATAGGCAAGGAAAAACACAAACATTGGAAAGGAAAAACATACTATCATTGCTGCAGATTACATACTTATATAAATTTTAAAAATTTATATAAATCTAATGATAAATTATTAGAATTAATAATAATTGTATCCAGGTTACTGGATACAAGTTCGATAAAACCCTGTGTAATGCATTTCTGTATACCAGTAACATTCTATTAGAAAATAGCAGCACTTACAACAGCTACAAAAACTAGAAATATATCAAAACAAATTTGTTCAAGACTTTTAAAATAAAATAAATATAAAACTTTATTGAAAAAAATTTAAACTAAACCAATGGACCTATATCATATTTTAGGATACTAAAGGCATTGGGGGATAATACTGGATACTAAGTCTAAATATTCCAAGATGTTAATTCTTCTTGAAATTGTTCTATAGATTAAATGCTATTCCCATTAACACTCCAAATGAGTTTTTCATAGGACTCAACAAAATGATTCTAACCTCTTATGAAAAAGCAAAAGACTAAGAATAGTTGAGATACTTTAGAACGAAAGTAAGATAGGGAACCATGGCAATGTATTATCAACTCTTATAAAAGCAATGGTTAAATCATGTAATTTGGCAGTGGGATAGTGTCACATAAATATTTTTAAAGAAAAAAGTGGCTCATAAAGCACTATTATTTATTTCTGTATTTTTATCCCCCAAACATGTAGACAGGGTATGAATCATAAAGAAAATGTCAGAAAGAGGTATCATCATGCTTTTCTCATTATTCCACCTTAGATTTTTCATCTCCTCTCCAAGGTCAAAACAGATGCTGAATATGATATTATAAAAGCAAACAGGGAAAATAATACAAAGAAATGAGGGGGGCAGGGGGGGGGGATGGGCATGACTACTTTGGAAAACTGTTTTGCAGTATCTACTAAAGCTTAATATCTACATATCTTCTGATATCATAGGTATATACCCAACAAAAATACATAAGATATATGCTATATTGTAGCAGCACTATTCATAATAACCAAAAACTGGAAAACTGTCTAAATGCCTATCAACTGGAGAACAAAGAAATGTTATGGTATTTTCACATCATATATTACAATACTCTATAACTATGAGAATGAATCCAAAAAATGCATGACTCACAAATATATTGAGCAAAAGAAGGTAGGTTTTTTTTAAAATATATTTTTATTGATTTTTCACAGAGAGGAAGGGAAAGGGATAGAAAGCCAGAAACATCAATGAGAGAGAGACATCGATCAGTTGCCTCCTGCAAGCCCCCTACTGGGGATGTGCCTGCAACCAATGTACATGCCCTTGACCAGAATCAAACCTGGGACCTTTCAGTCTCCAGGCTGATGCTCTATCCACTGAGCCAAACTGGTTTCAGCAAGAAGGTAGATTTTAAAAAGAACATATATTATTTCATTCATATAAAGTTCAAACACAGGTAAACAGCTCTGTGTTTCAGGAAGCAAAGTTACCACTAGAAATGGAGGGTACTGACTGGAGGGAGCATCTGCTCCAGGGTATGATGTGTTCTGGTGCTTGCTGGGTGCTGGAGGCCTGGGTATGTTTGGTTTGTAAAAATTAATTGAGATAGATGTTCTGAATGGTACCCTGCTAGGAACCAATTCCAACATGTCATAATTACAAGAGTCTCATCAAAAGGTTGATGGGACTTGGGGGCTCAACAAGGGCTGAGCCACAAATGTAATTAATTACCTGTTGGACCAGCACTTCCCCCAAACCTGATTGCTTGGTGCCAGACAGTTGAGGGCATTTTAAATCTATATGTTATTGCCTCCTGTTGGCCAAACACTTGAACAGCTGTAGGCTATTCCCCAAACTGACAATGCTTCTATAAACCTTACCCTTTGAAGTGTATGTCTTCACCTTGCCTTAGGACAAATTGTGTTAATAAATAGCATGTGGTCCTTAGACAAGGGGTAGTCTTTTAACTCCTTTAGCTGAAGATCCTCTACCCCCAATGCCTTTCAAAATTATCTTTTTGTCTTTGGACTCCGTCTTAATCTACATGAAGCTCCTTTCTCCAGATTGCTGAACCATTTGTAAGGCTGGAACAAGAACCCTGGCAGTATCCTTATCTGTATGCATATTACGCTTCAAATGTTTGATTGGGACCTAGAGAATTAAAATAAGGAGACAAGACACAACTTAAAAAATTACATTTTCTATATATCCCATGTTCTTCAGATAGGGATCAACATTCTTATTCAAAATTACCTGAATGTAGGCAATATTATGAGAAGTACTAAGCTAAAATATTTCCAAAGTCCTGGGTTTAAAATATATTCTGCATTAATATGCAACTGAGTGACCTTGAGAAATGCAATTAAATCTTGGAGTATCACTTTTCTGACCATTAAAACAGTATTACCTGCTGTCCTCCTTCCCCCACAGTATTGCTGTGATGAAGAAAATAACATACATGAAAGTGCTGTTTAAACTATAAAGTAACCCTGAACTGTGTATAACAAAAACAAAAATAGATCAAAGTCCAAATGCAATGGTTTATAATTTTTAAATTTTATTTGTGTGCAATGAGAATTTTGCTCAAGATTTTAAACAGAGTTCGATTTAACAAAGCAAAGATCCCATTGTCCTGTGTTTGTCTGAGGGGATGAAAGACAAATATAAAGAGAGTGCTGGAGGCTGTCTCCATATTCTCCTCTCTCTATTGTCCCTCAAGGTATTTTCTAGAATGCCACTGTGTGCAGGCTTTGGGATCATAGAGACTGAAGTGACATGTCCTGATTTTAACACTAATTAGCTTTCTGAGCTTCAACTTCTTCAACTCTAAGAGGAAGCCAGTATTACCTACTTTTCAAGGCCTGGAGATAATATATATTTTAGAACCTAGAACAATGCCTGGTATGCAAAGTATGACACTATGTAAGTTGTACATAGACAACACTTGTAAGACACACCCATGAGAACACTAAAATTCAAATGGTTTCCAAAGCAATTAAATTTAACAACTTTAATTTAAAAGTTGATGTCAGGAATAGCTTCCTAAATATTATGACTTAAGCTATTCCATCTGCTAATCATTTTCCACAAATCTCTTCCAGTAATATGTTTGAAATAACAATTTGGTCAACCTGACCATGTCACTCATCTGGCTCACTACTGCCCGCAGAATAATGTCCAAGCTCCTTTAGGGGCACACAGGCCCTTTAGAATCTACACTAACCTTACCTATCACTCCTGCCTCTTCTCTAAAACCCAACATTTTAACCCTATCCAATTATTAACTGATCTTTGAACAGGACACATACTTTTCAATAACCTTTTATTTTTCCCTAAACAGTAAATACACATGGTAGAAAATCAGAAATTAGAAAATGTAGATTTTTTAAAAAGACATCACTATAGTCAGTGTAATACGGCATTAAAAACAACAAAGTCACCTAAATTTAAAAGAGGAAAAATGTTTTTATTTGCAAATGACTTGATTGTCTAGACAGAAAATCCAGTGGGATCTACAAAAAACTACTGGAACAAATAAGCAAGATTCACCAGGTAATGAAATCAATATATAAGATCAACTGTATCACTAACCACTAACAACAAATAATTGGAAATAAAAATGTGTAAGAAAATCTTCAAAAATACACAATCCTGAGGGTTAAGTCTGCCAACCATGGAAGAGTCACATGCCCTGCCGACTGGGAGGTGGTGCGTGCCTCCACTGCTTCCAGGGGAGATGTGCAGGGTGACTTCCTTCCAAAGAGAGCAGCATGTGAAAAAGGAAGAAGTGTGACTTTGCAGAGGAGAAGCATGAAGAACATGATTGATATTTGCATCAACAGTGATGTTCATGTTGCTCGTCTGTACCCTTGATGTAATGCGATGATATGTGTTGTGATGAGCATGGTACTTCATCACTCTGGTCATCCTCCCAAAACCAACAAACCCATCTAATCATGAGAAAAGCACCATATAAATCCCTACTGAGTGACAGTCTTCAAAACACCTAACAGTACTTCTTAAGACTATCAAGATCATCAAACACAGGAACATCTATAAAATGATTCATCCAGAGGAGCTGAAGGAGACACTGGTAGAAGGGGAATCCCAGATCATAAAATGGACAGACAAATAAGTAAAAACTAAGGAAACATGAATAAAGTGTGGGCTTTAGTTAACAATGTATTAATATCAGTTCATTAAATGTGACAAATGTATCATTAAAAAAAAAGACATCATCTGCCCTAGCTGGTTTGGCTCAGTGGATAGAGCGCTAGACTGTGGACCAAAGGGGGCCAGGTCTGATTCTAGTCAAGGACATGGACCTCAGTTGCAGGCTCTTCCCTGGCCCAGGCTCTGGTTGAGCTTGGTTGGTAGGCAAACAATCAATGTGTTTCTGTAACATCAACATTTCTGTCTTTCCTTTTCACTCTCTCTAAAAATCAATGGAAAAATATCCTCAGGTGAGGATTAAAAAAACAAAAGAAATCACATTCTCACCATCTAGGTATTATCACACGTTAGTACATATCCTTCTGGAGATTCTGCTACACAAATAAAGCTATATGAGCATAATGCACATACTGTCTTTATAACCTGCTTTCTTTAGTCAATAGTCTCTATCTTTCCATTTCAGTAAATTTCTACCTCATTTAATACATAGGCCATATTCAAATTTCCACAATAGACCCAAAATGTCCTTTCTAGTTATCAATCCAACCAGTATCCAATCCAGAATCTCACATTACATCTAATTTGTGCCTTAAATTTAATGTAGCACTGTCACCTCTTCTCACACCAACTTTTTAGGACATCAACAAGCTAAAGAGATGTCACTATTTTATCTACACATTTTTCATCAATCTGACTTTGGTTTCTTCCTCTCTTTTTTGTTGATCTTCTGTTTATCCTGTAAAATGGAAGTTGTAAGAAATGGCTTAAGAAATTAAAATTAAATGTTTTAGGCTACAATATATTATACATAATTTTGTATATTACACATAATTTTGTGTACTATCGATAATTCTTTGCATCACATGAGAAAATATATAATATTCGGCTAATCCAATTCATTAGTGATAGGGAAACCAACACTACATTAGGGTAGTGAGAGTTTTATCTATCCAATAAACAATCATGTGTTTTTCTCTTGCAAACATAAAGTAATTTATATGGTGTTGCTTTAGTACTGTATGGACCGTCTGGAAACCCACTGTCCCTTCTCACCTAATAACTGTTATAATTAATAAACCAGGCATAAAGCAGCCATTTCATTAGCGTTTTTTTTTAAATTAAATCTTTATTATTCAGATTATTATATTTGTTTCTCTTTTTTCCCCTCCATAGCTCCCCTTCACCTGGCTCCCATCCTTCCCTCTACCCTTATCTCCCTCCCGTTTACCTCATCCATAGGTGTATGACTTTTGTCCAGTCTCTCCCTGTACACCCCTCACCTCTTTCCCCCTGAGAATTATCAGTCCACTCCCTTTTTGTGCTCCTGATTCTATTATATTCACCAGTTTATTCTGTTGATCAAATTTTTAATTCACTTAACTTTTAGATTCCCTTGTTGACATATATGTATTTGTTGTTCATAAATTTTTATCTTTTAGCTTTTTCTTCTTCCTCTTCTATAAGAGTACCTTTCAGCATTTCATATAATACTGGTTTGAAGTTGATGAACTCCTTTAGCTTTTTCTTATCTGTGAAGCTCTTTATCTGCCCTTCAATTCTGAATGATAGCTTTGCTGGGTAGAGTATTCTTGGTTGTAAGTTCTTGCTATTCATCAAGTTGAATATTTCTTGCCATTCCTGACTGGCCTGCATTGTTTCTGTTGAGAAATCAGCTGACAGTTGCATGGGTCCTCCCTTGTAGGTAAATTAACTGTTTTTCTCTTGCTGCTTTTAGTATTCTTTGTCTTTTGCTCTTGGTATTTTAATTATGATGTGTCTTGGTATAGTCCTTTGGATTCCTTTTATTTGGGGTTCTGTGTGCTTCCTGGACTTTTAAGTCTATTTCTTTTACCAGATGTGGGAAGTTTTCAGTCATTATTTCTTTAAGTAGGTTTTCAGTATCTTGCTCTCTCTTCTTCTGGAACCCCCACAATTCTGATGTTGGTACGCTTGAAACTGTTCCAGAAGCTCTTTATGTTATCTTCACATTTTTGGATTCTTTTTTCTTCTTGCTTTTCCATGGAATGTTTTCTGATTCTTTAGATTTCAAATTTTTGATTTGATTCTTGCCTTCTTCTAGTCTGCTGTTAGGTCTCTGTATAATATTTTTTATTTCAGTCAGAGTATGTTTAATTTCCAGTTGGTCTTTTTCCATCTCTAGTTGGTTCTTTTTCATCTCTAGTTGGTTCTTTTTCATCTCTTCTTGGATCTCGCTAACTTTATCCAACTTTTCTAGGATATTCTTGAAAAACCTTATAAGAATGGTTTTGAACTCTATATCCAGTTGTTTGTTTTCCTCCATTTATTTTGTTTGTGATCTTTTCCCTTGTTCCAGCATTTTAACTATGCTGGGAGAACTTCTGTGTTGAATTCAGCCTTATGATAGCAGACTTGCAAAACTGCAAAAGCCTCTCTGTTGAGCTGGGGATGGGTGGAGTCTCAGGGCTTAAAGGACCGCCTTAGCTTCCAGTCTGCCTTGCCCTCCACGGCCTCCAAGTCTCATGTGACTGGGTAATCGCTGGAGTGGTCCCTGTGGGCGCACGCTCTCTTGCAGTGCCTCTAGACTGCTGCCTTTCCAGCTCCCCCATGCTCCGGGACCATATGAATCTGGGTCCCCAGGACTTCTACCGAATCTGAGGTTTAGTGGAGTTAGAAGTGACGCAGTTGGGATGTTTTGTCTCCTGCCCTCTTGTGAAAGCCAGTGGCACAATCAGCAGTTGGTCTTCTATGCACAGTGCTGTGCATTCTGCCTGACTTCTGCCCTCCTGCGACTCCCCTCTTTTCACAGTCCAAACCTTCCCAGTGTGAATTTCAGTGTCGTAGGATAAGGAGTTCAATGCCATTGGGAGTCTCCCGCCAGAGAAAGCCAGCCAGATACTCTGGCACTTGCTCTCTCCACATGTGCGTCTCCCTACCTCAGCTTTTTGCAGCTCCTCTGGGTCTCTGTGAGTCCCTCTCTTTCCTTCTAGTTGTAGAATTTTCACTCAGCTCGCTTTCCTGTGGTTCTGGATGATGTCTGTTTTGTCTTTTAGTTGTAGTTTTGAAATTGTTGTGCAAGGCAAGAGTGTAGGTATTTACCTATGCCGCCATCTTGGTTCCTCCCTCATTAGGGTTTTTAATATTAAGTTTCTCTAATTCCATCACACTTCCTACATTTATTTGCTGGCATTCATCAGCAAAGTTGAATTATCTTCCATCAAGGGTCTCTTTAGTTATTAAAATACTAGTGGCCTGGTGCACGAATGTGTACACAGGTGGAGTCCCTCAGGGTGGCCTGCAGGGATCATGCCAAAACCCAAAGTCCAACACCATTTGCAGCTCTTACCTTCTACTCCCATTCATCCTGGCCCCACTGTGCCTGCCACAGGCTCACACCCAATCAACACTTGCCAGCCATAAGCCCTGTGTCTGGTGCCCTCTTGAGGAGAGTGGCCTGTGACATCCCCCAAGGGGTCCTAGATGGTGAGAGGGCATGAGGGACCCCTTTGGTACACTATTGGGGCCAGAAAGGGACCATGGGAGGGCTCCAGGGCATGTCTGACCCATCTTGCTCAGTCCCAATCAGCAAGCTAACCTACTGGTTGGAGTGTCTACCCCCTGATGGTCAGTACACATCATAGCAACTGGTCGACTCTGCCCACTGGTGGTCAGTGCACATCATAGCGAGCAGTTGAATGGCCTTAGCATATTATTAGTATATTATGCTTTGATTAATGAATAGTCGACTGGTCACCTGATGACTGGACACTTAGTATATTAGGCTTTTATTATATAGGATAGATCCCACTATAAATGCAGCATAGATGCTTAATTATTTCCTATTAATAAGCATTTTTAAGGTAAGCAGTTATATTAACTCAAAGTATATCAAGTGAGCACTGGTTTTTCTGTACTGAGCATCTTATTACTCATGGGTTTTCCCTCAGTCATTTTGAGAAGTGAAGTAAGAACCTGTACCTTTGCTCATGCTGATTCCCTTGATCTAACCCCAAATTCTTCACCTGATAAATTCAACTTCCAGTTTGTATTCTCTATAATGGCATACATTTAATTTCTTCATCTTCATTCCAGAGCAATCTTTTCTCTCTTTCCATAAAGATACCTCTGACATAACATTCGATTGCATATCTTTATCACTCCCTGGACTTGTCTTTCACAGGATAGAAAAGTATCTTACACTAGTGTTACATAGTTTGATTTGTAGATCAGTTCTGGTCACAAACTGCTTCCTGACTGAGAAAAAAGAAAAAGCTTGCACTAGACTATGAATCAACTAGTCACTAAACACAGTTTAGTTTGGCTTAATTTTTTTTTCTTTGGTGGTAAAAATTTGTGAAAGAAGGATGAAATGTGTTCATTTCTATTTTGGCAAGTGCTACTTTAACTTTCAATGGACCAGTAACAAACAACTCACGTACAAGCTATAATGAATAGCACTATCCAATTACTGATTTATCCTTAATGTCAGGAACATAAAAGGAAGATGAATAGTTGTTGTAGAGAAAGAAGTTGGTGTAGCAGTAGAGGTCACAGGCATGTTTAAATTTCTTTTCCAAAGTGAAGGAAGAGTTGCTGCATCTGACCCTTTCTACAACTAGAGAATATCTATAATGCTGGCCTCTGTGTTTTAGAGGTAATGTAGTCCTCATTTGGGTATATTATTCCAGCCCATTTACCTAGTGGCCTATAGAGCTGCTACTTCTGAGTAAGACCCCGAAGGTGACTGTGCAAGCTGCTCTGCCACTTGGGGCTTTCAGCAGTGGAGGTGGCAGAGAAGGAATACTCTCTGGGACTCTCCAGGATTCCACAGGTGAAGCTCAGTGCAGGCCCTTAGGAGCAAAACCCTGCTAACCTCTGTGAGGAACTGCTCTCCTTTGGAGACATAACTCTTGGCTTGCTACTGGGTCTTAGTAACTAAATGCTTAACCTCATACCACTTATCTGACACACAAAGCCATAAATGTGAGTGTGCATAGCAAGATTCCATCATCAAATGCAAGTGGTACAGATGTGCCAGGGCCCAAGTGGGCCCTGAGGAAACAAGTAAGTTACATGAAGAAGTAGCTCAAATGCCCATGTTTCCACGCCTGCTCTACTGCTTTCTCTCTCCCAGCCACACTACACTCTCCTAAGGAGTTCCCTGTGATGAGCTGATAGAGCAGCCTTGGGACTGGTGTACAGATGGTTCTATAACACACGAATGGCACCCGGAAGTGGACAGCTGAGCAAGCCAGTCTCTTTCTGGGACACCCAGAGGAACAGCAGCAAAGGAAATCCTCCTGTGGGCAAAATCTCAAGCAGTACCATCTGGTGTTCACTTTACTCAGAAGAAATAATGGCCAGATGTGCAATTATAAACCAATTCATGGCTGCAGTCAGTGATTTAATTTCTAACCTGAGGACTCGCAGCACAAGATGCCCTGGAACAGCTAAGTCAGCAGAAGGCAAGGGGGAAGGAAAAAGTGCAGTTTTCATCTCACTGTTTGAACAGTGAAGGCAGCAGTCTCCGGTTTGTCAGGACAAATCGCCAGAGGTGGGGGGAAGCACAGAGACTGTTTTTCACTAAGCCTCTGATACTATGTAAATATTTGTAGACCGTGTATATTTATCACACTAAATTTCTTTTACATTTAGTAATATTAAAAAAGAAAAAATTAAGAGGCAGTTATATGAAATCTTGGACTTATTCAGCTTTTAACATCTATTTGCATTTTGGGGAAATTTAAACATGCCCTAAAAAGATTTTGCAATTTTCTTCTCATAATTTTGTTGTCACTGTGTAAACAAAAAGTCAATTTGATCAATGTGTACTATCTAAAATTTCAGAGGTCACAATGCACATAGCCATTAAGAGATTCAGTTTTTCATAAAGTGTCTCGGAAAACAGTTTTCTATTCTTATGGTCCTTATTCACTTATTCTCTAAATTACCTAACTTCTCTCAGTATTAGAGGTAGCCTGGTCCTATTAGCTAATATTTTATCATGCATGTTCTGTTTAGTGTGTGTGTGTGTTGTGTGTGTGTGTGTTTTAAATGTAATTTATTGATTTTTTTACAGAGAGGAAGGGAGAGAAATAGAGAGAAACATCAATGAGAGAGAAATATCGATCAGTTGCCTCCTCCACATCTCCTATTGGGGATGTACACATAACCAAGGTACACGCCTTTGACTGGAATCAAACCTGGGACCCTTGAGTCCGCAGGCCAATGCTCTATCCGCTGAACCAAATCGGTTAGGGCATGCTTCATGTTTCAGGACAATAAATCCAGACACAAAAGAAGCTATCCCACTGGCAGATTCTAAAAAGACATTGAACATAGTTTAGCTATTTCCCACCCTTTCTATGACCTCTTTCCTTTGACTCTAAAGCTCCTGATCAGAAATCTTTTCTCCAGACTGGCAAGCAGAGAAATACTATAAAAACTGGTCTACTCCTATTACAGTTAAACTATATTCTAAGCTCTATGTTGTATATTTCAAACTTGAAATCCTTTCTGTCTTGAAGAGAGTCCAGGAATGGGATATCTGCAAAGGATCCTCCACATTCTCACTCACAGCCTTAGCATAGAAAGGTCCAATATCTATAACATGGAGAAGAGTAGTCCAGGAAATCCATACCAAATAATATAAAATAATTTACATGACAGTAACAGAATATACTAATCATCACTGCTGACATAGCAGAGCCATATTTCACTTCTGAGTATATGGCTTGAATTTGGTTTTATTACCATCATAAACTCTAAAACTTGGGTCTCTGCTCAGGATTAGCTAGAACACACAACCCAGAGAAAAATGAGAAAATATGTTGAGCAAGCAAGCCAGATGTTTTCTCAACGTTAATTTAAGCAAAATTTGACCAACCATTAAAAGACAAATACAGATTTAAAACTAAAGATATCCACATTTTAAAATTAGTACTTTATTCCTAAGTTTTCTGCTATGCATCTCACCTTGTCTCTTAAGTATTATATGTTCAAACCAAAAACTGCTATTGAATCAGAAGCCAGATTCAAACACCAGCTTTCGGGAAACCAATAATTGTCTCACTAATAGAAAGTGGACAAGGAGCCCGGAAGGCTGGTCAACCTTGAAGCTCTGAAAGGTCAAAGCCAGCCACCCTCTATCTAATTGAGACAATGAACTTCACCATCAAATAATCATGTAAATCCTTACTGATAATATACTCTATTTGTTCCTGGAACTGCCTGCTTCAGGGCAAAGGGTGTATCCCAAACCTGAATAAAAAGGATGGCAAGGCCAAAGGAAGCTCGTAGTCCTTTCCACTAGAGCAGTGGTTCTCAACCTAAGGCCGCAACCCTTGCATACAGTTCCTCATGTGGTGGTGACCCCCAAACCATGAAATTTTGCTACTGTTATGCATCGTGATGTAAATATCTGCATTTTCCGATGGTCTTAGGCGACCCCTTTGAAAGGGTAGTTCGAACCCCAAAGGGGTCGTGACCTCACAGGTTGAGAACCGCTGCACTAGAGGAAGGCTCCCACCTGGCCCCCCAATATCACCAAATTAATGCTGTTCTAGTTTCTCTTTTCATTTGCATGTGGCCTCCTCCAAAACCTAAACCCTGAATGGGAACCCTGAACCATGCGGGAGGTGAAAGAGGTTCCTACATCAGCTCACCCCATATCTTTTGAGAAGTCACATCACTGCTAAGAATCTAGATTTTTTCAAATAAAATAAAATGGAGAAAGATTAAACTTAAAGGTTTCAAACAAAAGTACAATCATATGATTACTAGAGGCCCAGTGCATGAACTTGTGCACGGGTGGGGTCTGGCCAGCTCACCCCATGGGGTCTGATTGGGCTGGACCAGCAGGGGGAAGGGGAAGTGGGCAGTTGGCTGGCCGGCCCCACTGCCAATCGGGGAAGGGCAGTCGACTGGGAGCCGGGCTGGCCTGGGAGAAGGACCGCAGGACCTTGAGGGGGCAATCGGGCCAAATTGGCTGCCCCAGTGTGCTTCATGGCGACCAGTCGTGTGGTTGTTCCAGGCGCCTGGCTTCTATGTATGTAGATGTAAATAAAAGCTGCTCTCTTACTTCCCACTGAGTTAAAATTAGTAGCTGTCACTGATGACTGGAAGCTTATTGTTTCAGGTATTAAATCTCTCAATTTACAACTACTGTTTCTAATTCTCTCATAACCTTAATATATATTTAATGATTTCAGAGAGAAAAGGAGAGAGAGAAAGAAATAGAAACATCAATGATTAAGAGAATCACTAATCGGCTGCCTCCTACATGCCCCTCACTGGGGATCGAGCCTGAAACCCAGACATGTGCTCTGACCAGAAATCAAACTGTGACCTCTTGACAGGTCGACCAGAAGCACTGAGGCACACCAGCTGGGCTATTAAGTACCATTTACAAGTATTATTTTTACAGAAATCTAAATAGACATTAAAAACCCAATTTAAAAATTTTAAAGTAATGTTAATACATCTTGCAACTAAAAATATCAAGAGTCAAAATGTTAATTATATACTCACCTGATGTAGTAGACGTTTCAGTTTGAGTAACTGAGTTTTTACAGCAGTACAATCCTGGACCATGTGCCGGAGGGTCATCTCATCCAATATTACTGTATTTTCGGGTACATCTACAAACATTCTCTGAGCCTGGAAAAAGGAGGTCCCTCCATAGCTTTCAAAATGACCCAAAGGAGATTCTCTGTAGGGAGAGCCTCTAGAAGGGTAGGAGAAGTTGGAGGTAAAAGATATACAACACAAATTTCAGAAAGAAATAAAGGTAATACAATTATTGCAATGAATATTATAACTGACTTATCATTATCACAAAGCCTCTGACTTTTACTCACCTCAGACCCTGAATTTGTTTCCACTGAAAGGTCTAATCAGTTCTAGCTGCACTGTTCTTCCATTTTGTATATTTTACACATTGGCTGAATAAACCTTATTCCTTAGGAACATGAATAGAAACAAAAATCTTTGGGGAAAGGCCTTGCCTGGAAAAAATATACTTATTTTTCTTTTTCTTGAACCGACTGCCTCCTTTTTATCTGTTGACTTTAATTGGCCTCTTCAGCATTACATTTTTTTAAGCCCCATAACACTACAGGGCTCCTATTTCTTGAAAGTCCCAGTAGACAGTTAAGTTTTACACTGTTGACAAATAATTTTTTTCCAATAAAGATTAAATAAGATTTTTAAATCTTGTTTCCTAATCTTAAACTATATTTTAAAAATCCACTGTAAAAAAATTAAACTTCCCTTTAGTTTCATACAATACACATTCTGAATAATTTAGAATTTTTTTTGTTTGAACATTTAAGACTAGGGATAATGTGTCTTATGGATGTGAAAAACCATGTTTCAATCAGAAGTCATAGCTACAGCAATTCAAAAAGTATTGCATTCACATTGTACATAATTCCACAGTTGGTTCTTATGTTAAGACAAAAACATGCTGAAAAAATGTTCTTTCCAATATACTGTAATGGCTATGTTTTATCAGGATTAAAGTTAAATCCCTGATGCAATAAATTTTCAAAACTCATAATGCATTAAATTTCAACCACATTAAAAAGTAGAAATATGATTTCTGCTAAAATGTTCTAGCTTTGAACAAATATTCCCAAATCTCTAAATTCTCAATATTCATTATGAGCTCTTTTTTCACAATATTATTTTTCCCTGAAAGTACTTCAGGCCTTATTTTTCTTTTATTTTTTTAAAATATATTTTATTGATTTTTTTATAGAGAAGAAGAGAGAGATAGAAAGTCAGAAACATCGATGAGAGAGAGACATCGATCAGCCGCCTCCATAGTGGAGATGTGCCCGCAAGCAAGGTACATGCCCCCAACCAGAATCAAAACTGGGACCTTTCAGTCCGAAGGCCGACGCTCTATCCACTGAGCCAAACCGGTCTTGGCCTTATTTTTCTTTTAAATACCCCCTACTGGAGTGGCGACAAGAAGTGCCAAGAGGACAGGCAGAGCTAAGGCAATGCAGCTGTATCCTGAGTGGGCTTCTGCAGAGTGACAGATGGGCCTGTGCCCAGCCCTGGGTTCCATGACGGGAAGCAGATCCCAGTTCCCAAAGGAGTTCAGCAAGCCCCGTGCTAGAAAGAAAAAGAAGTGACTACCTTCCCATAGGTTACAGCTGCACCCCCAAGGCTGGTCTATTTAAACCACTGGCAAGATCGAGGCAGAGTGCAGGTCTCTGGGGAAAGAAGAGCAGCTCAGAGCAGGGACATTCTAGCTGCCTACTGGAAGCAAACTAGCCTCTGGATTCCAGAGCTGAGCATCGGTCACATTGCCAAGGGTCAGGCAGGGACAATGACTGCCACTGGCCTGCACCAGAGAACCTCCAAGGAGGGCTGAAACCAACACAACCAGTGGCCAACTTGACAATGTGGAGCAAAATCCAGTGGGCTCCACAAATAGCAGATCAAAAGGATGAACACAGTAGGCACTAAAACCTATGGAAGGGAACCCTTTTTATTTTTAATATTTTCTTTACTTTTTCTTTTATGTTTAATTAAAAAAAATTTGTTTCCTCTCTTTTCACTTTTGTCACCATTATAATTAGCTAGTTGTTAATAGGATTGGGGCAAAGGGTCTGATGGACATAAGCACGGTCATCTGGGCAGCTGCATCTGGGAGCTGCAACACTGCACTCCCAGGAAACCACTGGTCCATTCCCTGCAAATCACCAGGGGAAGAGGCCCAACCAAGAGGAAGATGGATGCTTGAACAGTGAAGGCAAGGTGAGGTAGGGAAGGCACTTGCCTGTCATGCTAACCTGGAACAAATATAACTGACTAGAGTTGGAGCCACTGCAAAACTGTGAAAATTTGAAATACAAATCTGCAGACAAAGGAATTCTTTCTCTCTTATTCCTCTTGCTTCCTTGCACATGCCTGTGCCCCTTCCATAATCATATGGCCCTAAGAGCTGCATGGCCCACAGCCAAGCAAACCCTACATGCAATGGAGTGTAGCTGGGAACACAAGCTAGCCTGGTAAGATGCAGGACTGGACTGTGCAAATGCAGTGGAAAGTCTGGGCAACAGCTTTAAATCCCGCTCCACTAAAGACAAAGCCAGACTTTTTCTATGGCAAGATAGAGGGCGATGGGACCTTGGGAACACAGGGGTCTAATTCAACCAAAACAACGCTTTTTTCAATACTTTATACTCCTGTGGGAGCCTCAAGATATTCTTAATCCCATGGAACTCAAAGAAGTGCAATTCCACCAATAACTAGTGGGGACACGGAGACCACCCTACCAATAAAACTCTATTTCTAATATCTCTATTTCTCTCTTTCCTTTTCTTATTCTACTTACTTTCTCTTTTTTTTTCCTTTTTTTATTTATTCTTTTCATATTCTATATTTTATTTTATTCATTATTATTTTTAACAATTGTCTCATTTAGTATTTTTTAGTTTTCTTTTTCATTCTTATTCTTTTTCTTCTCTTTCATATTCCCTTTTGTTTCTTTTTTCTTTTCTAATTCTTTGGTCTCTTGTCTTTTTTGTATTGTTTTTTCCTTCTAATTTTTTTGTTTTGCATGTCTTGTTCTGCTCTGTCAGCACCTGTGTAACAGTTGTTATGAGGTGGTTGGGGTTGAGCCTCACAGTCATCCAGCCCCCGCACTAAGCCCACCCATGATCAGGATGACAGCAATCGAGAGCCAATTACAACAGCTGGGTCCACACAACCCACAGGTACATTCCTAGAGCATCCCACTCAGGTCAAGACTACATGAACTCATATTACTTAACAACAGAAAGATAAACAATCTAATCAAAATATGGGCAAACTACTAAATAGATACTTTTTGAAAGAGGACATACAGAAGGCCAAGAACATATGAAAACATGCTCAAAGTCGCTAATCATCTGAGAGATGCAAGTCAAAATAACAATGAGGTACCATCTCATACCTCTCAGAATGCCTATCATCAACACATCAACAAACGACAAGTGTTGGTGAGGATGTGGAGAAAAAGGAACCCTTGTGCAATGCTGGTGGGAATGCAGATTGGTGCAGTCACTGTGGAGAACAGTACATAGTTTCCTCAAAAAACTAAAAGTGGAACTCCCATTTGATCCAGTAATCCCACTCCTAAAAATATATCCTAAGAAACTAGAAATACCAATCAGAAAGGATATACGTACCCCTATGTTCATAGTAGCACAATTTACAATACCTAAGATCTGGAAACAGTCTAAGTGCCCCTCAGCAGATGACCAGATCAGAAAACTATGGTACATCTACACAATGGTATACTATGCTGCCATAAAAAGAAGAAATTCCTACCATTAGCAACAGCATGGATGGAACTGAAGAGTATTATGCTAAGTGAAATAAGCCAATCTGAGAAAGATAAATATTACATGATCTCACTCATTTATGGAATATAATGAAAAACATAGACTGATGAACAAAAATAAAGCCAGAGGGAAAAAATAGTATCTTAAGAACATAATAGAAATAATCCTGTTATTTACAGATTTTTAATAACTCCTACAACCTTTGTAATATCATACTGTGTTAGTACAGTTTTGGTATTATTATTATACTTAAAATTTTTTTTCTTGAAATATTAATGTTTACTGCATATAATATTATTATATTTAAGATTGTTTTTCTTGAGATAAAAAATAAAAATAAAGAGATTAAAAAGAAGAATACTACACAACTGGCTTGGACAAGACAATTACTACAGAAGGCTACCATGAAGACTGGGACTTATAACAGTCTTATCCACACATAACATAAAGAAACAGCAAAAATAGGGAAATAAAGAAACAGGCTCCAAATGAAAGAACAAGAGGAATTTACAGAAAAAGAGTTAAATGAAATGGAAGCAAGAAATTTATTAGTAATGGAGTACAAAGTAAGTGTCTTAAAAATGTTCAACAGTATGACAAATAACATAGAAACCCTGGAAAACAACTACTCGGAAATGAAGAATAACATATCTGAAATAAACACCACTCTGGAAGACATAAGCAATAGGTTAGAAGAAGCAGAGTATCAAATAAATGAATTAGAAGACAAGGTACAAAAAAATCAATCACAGCAGCAAGACTCTGGAGGGTAGTTTAGCAATATAGTCATAGTAGCATTCCACTGATATCACTGGCTAGATCTTCCAGACCAAAAAAAAAAAAAAAGAAAGAAAATGGCAACCTTAAATAACATACTAGATCTGATGGATTTAGTTGATATTTCACCCTAAAGCTGCAGAATATACATTCTTCTTAAGTACACACAGGGCAGTCTCAAAGATAGACCACATGTTAGGACACAAAACAAGTCATAACAAATTCAAGAGGATTAAAATCATATCAAGCATCTTCTTGGAGCACAATGGCATGAAATTATAAATCAACTACAGTTAAAAAAAACACACACACCACCTCAAAAACATGGGTCTAAATAGTAAACAACAAGTGAGTTGCCAATGAGATCAAGGAAGATATCAAAATCGCCCTGGAAACAAATGAAAATGAACACACAACCTAAAATCTACAGGACACAGAGAAAGCAATCCTGAGGGGAGACGTTCATAGTATTACAGGCTTACCTCAAGAAAGAAGAAATATCTCAAATAAACAATCTAATGCTTAACCAAAAGATCTAAAAAAATAATAACAGGGAAAGCCCAGAGAAAGTAGGAGGAAAGAAATAATAAAGATTAGAGCAGAAATAAATGGTAGAGACCAAAGGGAAAAAAAATACAATATAAAAGATCCATGAAACCAAGAATTGGTTCTTTGAAAAGATAAATAAGATTGACAAACCTTTATTCAGATTCATCAAGAAAGAGGACCCAAATTAAGTCAAAAATAAAATTTGTAACAACTGACATTACAGAAATACAAAGGATTTTAAGAAAATACTATGAACAATTATATGCCAACCAACTGGACAACCTGAGTAAAATGGACAAATTCATAGAAACATATAATCTTCTAAAACTCAATCAAGAAGATTTAGAAAACCTGAATAAACTGGTAAGTAATGAAAAAACTTCCAACAAACAAAAATCCTGGACTGCATGGCTGCACAAATGAGTTTTATCAGACATTCAAAGAAAAACTAACACACTTATGCTCAAACTATTACAAAAAATTCAAGAGGAATACTTCCAAGCTGTTTTTACAAGGCCAACATTATCTTAATTCCAAAACCAAACAAAGATACTACAAAGAGAAAATTACAGGTCATTATCCCTGATAAACACAGATGCCAAAATCCTCAACAAGATATTATTAAATCGGATCCAGCAATACATGAAAAAAATCATACATCATGACCAAGTAGGATTTATTCTGAGGATTCAAGGCTGGTATAATATTCACAAATCAATAAACGTGATACATCACATAAACAAAATGAAAGATAAAAATCACATGATCCTATCAATAGATACAGAAAAGGCATGCAACAAATCCAATCCCATTTATAATAAAAACTTCATTAGATAGGTTTAAGGAAAATTGGAGTTGCATGTTGAAGTACTTGGATCAAAGCCTCATAGATAATAAGTGTTAAATAAAAACCAACTACTATTGTATTATTATTACCAATAATTTGCAACTTTTTTATGTTGAAAATGTTTTCTAACTTAAATGTCAAAAGAATACTATTATGCCATATATCTTTCAGCTATCTACTCCAATTGGAAAATGTTGACACACATTTCTTCATCAAGTTGAAAATAACATAATACCTCACTATAGGACCATTTGAAGTCTTTTGCAGAAAAAAAGAATGTAATTAAGAAAGCAAGAGGCAGAAGATGACAAAGATCGCTGATATATAACATGTTATTTTCAGAAAATGGCACTATGGACACAAGAAAGGGAAAAAAACAGAACAGAGGGATTTTGACATTTCACATTCTGAAAAGATGATACTCACACCTGAGCAGTGGATCTTTGAATTGGAATGGGAGGTTAGATTATTTTCCAAGAGCACAAGCACGGATCCAGGGATGAAGACATAAACAAGATGAAAACAATGAACCTAAGACAAAAGAGGATTAGTAGACACAGCACCTCATATTGAGATGACAGGAACAGCCCTGGCCCAGTGGCTCCACTCATTGGAGCATTGTTCCATCCACCAAAAGGATGTGGGTTCAATCAGAGGTTGGTGGGCACACAGGAAGCAACAGATTGATGTTTCTTTCTTTTTTTCTTTCTCTTCCCCTCACTCCCTTCCTTCCTCTCTCTCTCCCTCTCATCCCCCCACTCTTATTCTCTCTCTCTCTCTCATCAATAAACACAACATGATATCACTCATATGTGGAATCTAATGAACAAAATAAATTGTTGAACAAAACAGATCCAGAGACACAGAAACATGGAACAGACATGAATCTCAGGGTGGGAGGAAAGGGCAGAGGTGGGAGGGAAGAGATTAACCAAGGAACTTATATGCATGTATGCATAACCCATGGACACAGACAATAGGGTAATGGAGGCCTGGGGAGTAGCACAGGGGTGGGCTATAAGTCAATGGGGAGAAAAAAGGACCTATGTAACACTTTCAAGAACAAAGTTTTTTTTAAAAAAAAAAAAAGAAAGAAAGAAATGCTATTTGGGGAAAAAAATAAAAATATCCTTGATGAGGATTTAAAAAAGATGACAGGCACACATTTGGACTTTTATGCAAATTTTAATAATCAGGCTTTCTAGTAGAGAAATTATATGGTGAAAGCAACAGATACTATAAGCTGCTTTAGGGAATATACTGGAAGGTCAGTAGTGTGTTAGTAAAGGCAGAAATGCGCCTTTGTGGTCTATGTGGTCAATCACAGGTCAGGCAGGTTAGTAGATAAGAAGAAACCAATAGAGGTATGGGTGAAGGGAAAATGAGTTCAGTGGTTATAGAAGCATGAGAAAGAAATGCCCATAATCACCAACACTATTTAACATTGTCTTATAAATACAGCCAATAAAATCAACAAGAAAAAAAAGGATCAGAATAACTACAGAAAGAAATCTTTAAGATAGCAGCCTTTTTAAAACCCATTAAAATTGAATCCACATTCAATAGCAGCGCCTGATATTCATCTCACACTTCTTATAATTACATTGCTGCCCAATTATTTATTGTAGTTTTAAAGCAATCTCACAAAATTACATGGCTATATCCACTTCTACCAAGCTTCATAATCACCAAGATGTGTGATTTTGTGCTTAAGGTTTCTGATTCATAGATTAGACTGGTAAATGTTTGGAGTGAGATGGTATGAGAGAGATTTTTTTCTTTATTTCCGAATCTGAGTCACAATTTGTCTTCACACAACCTTTAGTGTTTCTTTACTCACTTTTATTAAAAATCGTATGATAAAAGTTAAATGTGGTTGTTTTTATGTTCATAGTGTATTTTTTTTTAAAGGCTTGATTCAACAGAACCTCAATCAAAATTCCAGTAAATTGCCAAAACTGGTATGGCTCAATGGATAAAGTGTCGGTCTACGGACTAGAAGGTCCCAGGTTCAATTCCGGTCAAGGGCATGTACCTTGGTTGCGGGCACATCCCCAGTAGGGGGTGTGCAAGAGGCAACTGATCGATGTCTCTCTCGATGTTTCTAACTCTCTATTCCTCCTCTCCCTTCATCTCTGTAAAAAAATCAATAATATATATTTTTTAAAAAACACACAAAAAATTCCAGCAAATTATTTTGTGGATATCAACAAAGTGATTTTAAAATTTATATGAACAGGCAAGAGACCCAGAATAACCAATCCAAATTTCGAAGAATAAGGTCAGACTGACTATATCTGACTTTTAGGTGCACTATGTAAAGTTACAATAACCAAGGCAATGGAGTACTGACTAAAGAATAGACAAATTGGTACACCAAAACAGAGTCCAGAAATACACCCACACCCATAGAACCAACTGGTCTTTGACAAAGAGCAAAGATAATTCAAAGAAGATAGGACAGTCTTTTTAACATATGGTACCAGAGCAACTGAAAGATATCAAGGGAGAAAATCCAGGTGACCGTGGATTTGGCAATAGGTTTTTAGATACAAACAAAAAGTACAATACATGAAAGAAAAAATTGTCAAGTTGGACTACATAAAAATATCTGCCCTGTGAAAAACAAAATTAAGAAAATGAAAAAGCAAATCACAGACCGGAAGGAAATATTTGTAAAATATATCTCTAATAAAAGACTGGTATCTAAAATATACAAAGAACTTTAAAAATTCAACAGGAAAACAAACAACCTAACTTAACATTGAGCAAAAGATCTAAACAGACATGACACTAACGAAGATATACAATAACAAATAAGTATATGAAAAAATGCTCAATATCATTAGGGAATTGTAAATTAAAAGAATGAAATATTACTATACACCTATCAGAACGGTTATAATCCAAAACATAGCACCAACTTCTGATGAGGATGTAAAAATAGCAGCTCTCATTCACTGCTGGAAGAAATGCAAAATGTGTAGCCACTTTGCAAGATACTTTGACAGTTTCTTACCAAATTAAACTTACTCCTAACATGTGGTCCAGCAATTGTGCTTCTTGTTATTTACCAAAATGAGTTAAAAATTTATACACAGAAATGTTTAGAGCAGCTTTATTTATAATCGCCAAATTTTGGAAGCAATTAAGATGTCCTTTAGTATGTGAATGGATAAACAAATAGTAGTATTCTCATACAATGGACTAGTATTTAGAAATTTTAAAGATAAGCTGTCAGCACATGAAAAAATATGAAGGAACCTTAAATGCATATTGCTAACTGAAAAAATCAAATCCAAAAAGACTATATACTGTCTATTTTCAACTATATTGCATTCTGGACAATGTAAAACTATGGAGATAGTAAAAAAAAAATTAGTATTTGCTAGGAATATTGCCAAGAGTGGTAGGGCACAGGGAGAAGAAGGGACAAATAAATTATTCAGTATGATACAGTAATGATAGATACATGCCTTTAAACATTCATCAAAGCCCATAGAATGTACACACATAGAGTGAGCCTTAACAGTAAACTATGAATTTTCATGAATAATGATGTATCAATACTGGCTCATCAGTTGTAACAACTAATGTAGGATGTTAATAACAGAGAAACTGTATAAAAGAAGGTGAGGGAGTATATGAGAACTCTCTGTACTTTCTGCTCAATATTTTTGTAAACCTAAAACTGTTCTAAAAAATGAAGTCTATTAAACAAATAAAGAAAAAATGACAGAAGAGAAGAGCAGAATAAATACAGTGGTACCTTGAGATACGAATTTAATTCGTTCCGTAACCTTGAGACGTGGGAAACTATGAGCCGCTAGAGTCGCGGTAAACTAGTGGGTTGTGTGCAGCCGGCCGATCTGCGCAATTATTCCTATCTCAAATGTTGCTCGTATTTCAAATCGTTCGCTCGACGGCTCGTATCTCAAAAATCTCGTATGTTAGGGCACTCATATCTCGAGGTACCAATGTATCTCCAAAAATTCACTCCTTCATAAAAGCACTGAGATCACTGGCAAATTAGTCAAAACTAACTTTTTCAGAACTCTGGAAATCAACCAAATGCTTGCAACAATTGAGGATCACATATTTAAAAAAATCTTAGTGAGACCAACAGTGGCATTTTAATTTTTTCTACTGCCATTCTTATCTCCCTAGCTCTGTGGTAGCTTGAAAAATAAGAGTCTGACAAGCATGATAGCTGTGAAATTCAGTAATCAGTAGAGGGTGTGCGGGAGGTGGGCTCTCCAAAAAGCATAATTTCCAGAAAACTGCTACTATTTGACCTTATCTGCCACTTCCTTAGAAAAGGTCCATTCTCAGCAGTTGTTTTCTTTGACTTGATTCAGAACTCATATGGAAACAACTTTAATTTTAGTATATTTGTTGAAAACAATTGGTGGCAATTGTTTAAAATCCCAGCTGCATGAGACAGTGATAACACTTGGGACAAAAAGCTGACTAAAAAACTTCTAAGGACCTGAGGAATGAGATGTCCACAGGTGGTTTTGAAATGCTCCAACATATTCTTGGACATAGAAAAGGCTAGACACATGTATAGGAATGTGTGCATGCCAAGGAAATAACCTGAGAAGCCTTAATATCTCACTTGCTCTGAGCAAGCAGGAAATGAAGGCTAAGGCAGAACTATAAATTGCTTGCCAGATTGTTGAAAGCATCCATGAACACACATGCAGACAGAGCCCCGTGGCAAAGACTGGAATACTCACTGGTTCAAACCATTTAAGGAAATCACTATCTAATCATTAGCTCAATAAACTCTAAAATGGGATAAAGTAAAAGAGAGACACATCATAGTTAAAAGTTGAAAGCCAAAGAATAAGTGGTAATTCTGAACGCAGCAAGAAATAACCTATAATGTAGAAGGCATGCTCAATAAGATTAACAGCTAATTTTTCATGAGAAAGCACAGTAGTCAAAATATTAAAAGTAAGATTGTCAACCAAGAATTCAATATCCAGCAAAACTACTCTTCAAAACTAAAGAGAAATTAAAACAGTCCTATGAAAACAAAAAACTGAAAGAGTATGTTACTCTCAGACCTTCCCCACAAGATATATTAAAGTTGAAGACTTCAAAACTTTCTTCTCCTTAGTGGGTAGCACAACTGAAAAGAAGCTGAGCAAAGAAAAAGAAGACCTGAATAACACTACAAACTAAAAAAAAAACATCTATATGCATAACCCATGAACACAGACAATAGTTCCATATGCCCTGTGAGGTGTGAGAGGGGGGGGGGTAATGGGGAAGGGGGAGAGGGACGTCTGTAATGCTCTCAACAATAAAGATTTTTTTTTAAAAAAAGACTATTTTCACATTAGAATCTTATCTGATAATACCAATTCTCTGATGTCCATTCCTTAACAAATGCCCAAATGTTAGAAATAAAATAGCCAAAATAATGCCTGGAAGGATGTGTACTGCATGAATTCTTTCAACTCTTCTAAATTTTATCCTTGCATCAATCTTTAGTTGAACATCATCATTTCATGACTCACTGTAGAACCATCTTTTCTCTGTGGACTTAAGGAATTTATCATTATTTCTACTTTTAGAAACTGTCTGAGACCTGTCCACTATATCACAAGGTATTTTCATACAAAGCAACCTTTCAGGTTTCTGTCTTATAAAAGCCAATCAATTTAGGAGAAATGTGTCCTTTGTCTTATGGACCCTGGAACTCTTGTAATAGATACAGTTTTGTTCTTTGCATTTGCCTCAAGGAATTAGAGCCAATTTTTTTTCTTACTTCAAGAACTATATGGGATCATGTCTTTCCCTCCCACTATTTCTTTATCCCAATTTTATTATTTGTATTGTAAACTGGCTCAAAAATGACCTCAAATCCCAATGGAACAAGATGAGAGAGTGACAAAGAAAAAAAATTAATAACTACCACTGGGTGCTTAATATAAGCCAGATACTGCTTTATTTTTATTTTTATTTTATTTTTTACAGAGAGGAAGGGATAGGGATAGAAAGTCAGAAACATCGATGAGAGAGACATCGACCAGCCGCTTCCTGCACTCCCCCACCAGGGATGTGCCTGCAACCAAGACACAATGCCCCCGACCAGAATTGA
The DNA here is from genome assembly GCA_004026805.1 of Lasiurus borealis. Lineage (NCBI taxonomy): Eukaryota > Metazoa > Chordata > Mammalia > Chiroptera > Vespertilionidae > Lasiurus > Lasiurus borealis. The sequence continues at coordinate 7,175 of PVJN01006576.1, read as the reverse complement.
ACCCCAGACCCTCCAGTCCGCAGGCCGGCGCTCCATCCACCGAGCCAAACCAGTTCTGGCCCAGATACTGCTTTTTTAACCTGATCTTTGAACAATGAGAGAAAAGGTACTATAGAGTCTACAAATGATAAACTGAAGTGCAAAGGGATTAAATACATTACCTTAGCTCACAAAGCTAACATGTGCCAGGCCAGGCTTGAATGATTATAAAGACACATTATATACAAGGTCTGATCAAATTAAAGACTATACTATGTTCAAAAAGAAAAAGAATTCTAACATTATAAAATACCTTTCTTTGTTTCTAACAGTACTTGAGAAATTTTTAATTTCAATTTATATGCACAAAAGAAGACAAGTCACTTGGTACTAATTTTATATTAGTATTTAAAAAATAATAAACTTTAACAAAATCAACATTTAATCATTCCCAAAAGAGAATTAGAAAAATCACAACAAAACTTAAAATTCTAAATAGCAAACATAAATAAAATACTAATATTCATGATAAAGTTAATGAATAAAGATTTGGGTCAAAAGGAAAAAAATTAGACATATTATTCCTATTAGTACTATATATAACTTGAAATATTTTTTGATGCACAAAAAAAAAAAGCCAAAAAAAAAAAAGGTTTTGGAGGGAAAGAGGGGAGAATAAATGGGAAATTATGACTCAAAATTAATAAGAGGATAGAAAATTAGACTCACCTGCTCAAGTCACTTTTTCCATGGTGATGATAGCGGTCAGGATGACTGAGGGGGTAATGTTCCTGTCCACTCCACCTCTGGGGTGACCTTTTCCAAAATCCTTCCTGAGACTGCCGAACATTTCTGTCTGATCGATCAAAGCGATTCATATTGTCACACTCCACTAGGCAGATTCAAAAGCAAAATACTATAAACATCTACATACTCTACAAAAGTTAACTACTTAAAGCTTGATCATTAATTGCTGCTGAAAATATAAAAGTAGTATTATAAAAAATACCAACCATTTATGTTAGCTAATCACAAAATCAAGATTTCCAAGAAAAAATAAAAACTAGTTCTTTTGGTAACAACCTAAGTTTATATCATCTAAAACTAAAGTAAGTTATAAAACTTTCCCATCAAAGTCACTAAAAGTAATAATTAATGTTTCAAAACAGCAAATCATATTTGAAATCATCATTAGACATCTTAAATACCAGTTTTATGTGGTTTTCATCATTGTCACTAGTTAGTTCTCACCAGAATAAAATGAAAGAAAAAGTATTTTAGGCTAGTAGAAAATTATTAAAAATGAATGTCACAATATTCCTCATTTCAAAAAGCACAATAAACTTTTTATCACAAGCAAATCCTGTATTTGCAATGAAGCTCACAGTTTTAGGAGGCTTCAATCTGCCTGCAGTAGAACCTGTTCAATACATCTAAAATGCCACTGAACACAAAGCCAGGCCTTTGCAACAACAAACAGTCCACTCCTGAAATCCAAATACCACAAAAACATGAAAAGAATCTCTTTGAAACAGCCAAGCTTCTCCTTCACTTACCGGAACACTTTTTCCTCACATATCTAGGCACTTGCTGAGAGAGTTACTTTGTACAAAGGAGACATTGTGTCGCCTGCTGCCTACTCAGACATAGTTGCACACAGGCAGACAAGCAGGCCTTCCTTCCTGCTCGATTCCCAGCCTCCCTGTGGGAAGCAAGCCCAGTTTACCCTGTGACTCCATCTTCCTTCAGCTTACATAGCTACTGAGTTAGGACTGTTACTAAAAATACAGCTCAACACTAAATCAAGCCAGGAACAGGAAAGGATTCTCCAGTGTGAGAATTATTACATGAGAAAGTTCAAATTCAGCATGTTCAGAACTCCTTGTGATAAAAAACAAAAACAAAAAAAAACCTTAAAAAATAAATGTAATCCCCAATTAAACAACAACAACTCATTAAAATATTTTAATGATTATTTTACCCTAACCTAAAACTTGAATTAGAAATATGGAGAGTATCCATTATACTACACTAAATAAAAAACAAACTTTCCCACTCCAAAGGAAAAATGGTGTGATATTCAATTTTCGTATACAATGAATTCATTATACCATATGTCTTCTAAATGAATAATATTTTTTTTAATATATTTTTATTGATTTCAGAGAGAAAAGGAGAGAGAGACAGAAACATCAATGATGAGAGAGTCATTGATCTGCTGCTTCCCGCATGCCCCACACTGGGGATCCAGCCCACAACCCAGGCATGTATCCTGATGGGTATTGAACCATGACCTCCTGGTTCATAGGTCTCATAGGTCAATGTTCAACAATGGAGCCAGGCTTCCCAGGCTAAGACTTTAAAAGACACTGAAATGTTGTTTAACTTCATTAGAGGAATAAATTTGGGGTAGGATTATAGGGAGGAGACTATGTTGTATAGTATTTTAAAATACTTTTTTTATAATAAATTTTTGTTGTTGTTAATCCCCACCCAAGGATATTTTCCCATTGATTTTTAGGGAGAGTGGAAGAGGGAAAGATAGAGAAAAACATCGATATGAGACACATTGATTGGTTGCCTCCTGCATGGGCCCTGACCAGGGCCCAGACCAGGTATGTGCCCTTGATCATAATCGAACCTGGACCCTTTAGTCCTCAGGCTGACATTCTATCCACTGAACCAAACTGGCTAGGGCTGATAAAATTTTTAAAGACAGCTTACATTTAAAATAATTTCATCCATTTATTTTGTTCATTAGATTCCAATTATAAGTGAGATGATGTGGTATCTGTCTTTAACTTATTGGCTTATTTCACTTAGCATAATACTCTCCAGGTTCCTCCATGCTGTCACAAAAGTTAACATGCAGAGATACTGAAGCATGCAACAGACTGAGATATTTCAGTGGGAAAGGGGGTGGGAGCAGGAAGAGATTAGCCAATGAACTTATATGCATATATGTGTAGCCCATGGACAGACAATAATGCTGGGAAGGCCTTGTCATTTTATTGAGATAAATTAAAATCTACTTTTAAGTTCAATTCTAGAAAACCAGGCTTTCAGACAAATAAAAGCATGGTGCAACTCTATAAATCTGAGGGATGATCTATATCTACTTTTAAGTGTTCTGAATTCATATTTTTTCTTAATTCAGGCAGGTAAAATTTACTCACTCTCCACACAAGAAATTGTTTTAATATGAACTTAATTAGCACATCAACAACACAGTACACACAGAATAACAAGTAGCAAACAAACCAGACAAAAAGGTCAGGAGATAGGGTTCAATACCATGGGAATTATAATGCAGAAATTGGTGTGCTGCTTTTCAGTTTGCTAAAAGTGTTGATACTATATACAACCTTCAAATTAAAGCACCTTTACTGAAATTTGAACTCAAACATGGGCATAATAGCAACTAAGTACTGGAAAGAAACATCAATCATGACCACAAAAGACAACTGGTAGAAATAGAGACAGAGGGGGCTGGCTTCTCAAGAGATGAGTGTGTGCCAAGACTGTGTAGGAAGGTCCTGCTGACACTTCTGAGGCACCCATCAATCACATTTATTCACTTTACAATGTTATTAAGAAGATAATATGAAATAACAATCAGTGGTGGTTTCTTAGAAAAGGTTAAAAATTCTCAAACAGAATCCTATCTAATAAAAGAGTGATATGCAAATTAACCATCACTCTGCTACACACACAGTCATGCCCACCAGCCAATCAGGAGCAAGTATGCAAATTAACCAAACCAAGATGGCAGCAGCCAAAGAGCAAGTAGGAGGCTTGGATTTCTCCAGCAATGAAGGAAGCCAAGCTTCTGCAGCCCTGGCCTGCCTTGGCCTCTGCTTAAGGCTACAAAGTTTCAATTACAGAAGATAACTAAATCCCAACAGAAATGGCTGCAGCCAGGAATCAAGCAGGAGACTTGGCTCCACTCAAGGATACAAAGTTTCAATTATAGAAGGTAAATAAATCCCAGCTATCAGGGCCTCCGCTTGGGTCGCCAGGGGGCGTGGCTGGCCTACAAACCACCACAGGTCCCTTGTCCAGGCCGCCCCACACCCAACCCCCATCCTAATCCAGGACACCCTTCAGGGCAAACCAGCTGGCCCCCAACTGTGCACCAGGCCTCTATCCTATCTAATAAAAGAGTAATATACAAATTGACCATCACTCCAACATACAAGATGGCTGCCCTTATGTGGTCAAAGATCCTGCCCCCATGTGGACACAAGATGGCTGCCACAAAATGGCCAGCAGGGAAGGGCAGTTGGGAGGGCCCAGGCCTGCAAGGGAGGGAAGTTAGGGGTGACCAGGCCAGCAAGTGAGGATAGTTGGGGGGTACCCAGGCCTGCAGGGGAGAACAGTTGTGGGAGTGACCAGGTCTGCAGGGGAGGGCAGTTAGGGGTGACCAGGCCAACAGGTGAGGGTAGTTAGGGATAATCAGGCTGGCAGGGGAATGGATAGGGGGTGATCAGGCTGGCAGGCAGAAGTGGTTAGGGGCAATCAGGAAGGCAGGCAAGCGAGCAGTTGGGAGCCTGCAGTCCTGGATTGTGAGAGGGATTGTTTGACTGCCTGTTTAGGCCCGAACCTACCGTGATCGGGCCTAAACAGGCAGTCGGAAATCCCTCAAGGGATCCCATATTGGAGAGGGTGCAGTCGGCACTGAGAAACACATACCCCCATGCACACATTTTGTGCATCAAGCCTCTAGTTGAAGAAATAATATAGAAAAGAAATAAAATTACAAAATGGAGATAATTCAAAATCAGTTTCCAGAGCCAAGAAGAAACAGGACAAGTAAGATTAAGGATAGAAACAAATCCTTCTCAATGTGTCATAACAGAAAATGATGAGGTAAACCTAAAGGAATCCTAGTTTGAAAAAGTTTTAACCCAATATGCTGATCAAAACTATCTATATACAGCAGATTTGGTCATAACTGAGTTTAGGACTAGAGAATAAAGGCCTTCTGAAGGTTTCCAGCTCCAAATATAAAAGGCAGGAGCTTTAATATGTTGTTTTGTTTGTTTATTTTTACTATGATAGGAGACAGAGAGATACTCCCAAGATCTTTACCCTCTGAGGAGGAAAATAGAATCCAGAATAGCTAACTGAAGGGGAAGGCATGTGGGGATGCCTGTGTCTAACACTCATCATACCCGTTTCTTCTGATCTTGATAAAGGAACACCAAAAGTTACCCAATTATTTCTCTGTATCTTGTCCTAATAAAGTAATGGAAAACACAGGTAGTATTTCTATCTGTGACTAACAATTGGCTATGAAAATGGTGGAAAGAAATTATATATCACAAAGCCTGAAAAATATGTTCTTTGAGGGAAGTTTTACAATCTGATGAGGAAAGCTTATTAACTGAAATCTGGCTTAAAATTAGAAAGACTCCTGTAAAATAAAAATCATGAACCCCGTTACTACTAACACAATTAGTACTCAAACATAGAAATAAATTTTCAGGAAAAAAAAATACAGTAATGACTTGAAAGTGGTCAAGGACAATACTATTAATCTCATATGACTATACCTCAATAAGAAGGTTAGCAAAAGTGTGGCCTTAGGAAAAATAACATGAAATAAGTACAAGTGAATAGGCATTATAACTTGGTGGGGTGAGATTCAGGAAGAAATTTGACATCAGATAAGTTTAAAACCAGAGAGAGTAGAGGAAATAACACATGTAAGAAGGGATACATAACAGAAATTTCTTAAGATTATTGTACTGTGAATGTGTCAAATTCTAGGCTTTAATCTATAGGCAATGAGGGATGATTAGAGGTTCTTGAACAAGAAAATAATGCAATACAATTGTGTTTTTAAAAAAATATATTTTATTGATTTTTTACAGAGAGGAAGGGAGAGGGATAGAGAGCTAGAAACATTGATATGAGAGAGACATCAATCAGCTGCCTCCTGCATGCCTCCTACTGGGGATGTGCTCACAACCAAGGTACATGCCCCTTACTAGAATCAAACCCAGGACCCTTCAGTCCACAGGCTGACACTCTATCCACTAAGCCAAACCGGTTTCAGCCAATTGTGTTCTTTTATATAACTGTGAATCCCTGGAGGGTAGGGGAATGGGGAAGCGGAGAGAGTGTGGGGAGCCACTAAGGGCTCCTGGTTGCTAACTGGGCTCAAATTTTAAAAAGCAGAGCCTAGCAGCCATTTGTACACGGAGGCTTCTCATGCCAACTGCATTTCACAGAGAAGCTATGCTGAAATACCAGCTTTCAACTGTGTTTCTGTCATCTGGGCTGGCCCTTATAAAGGAGTTTCTGGAATCCCACTTCAATCAATAGGACTAGGCTTTCCCCATCCAATAAGAGCTGCACAGTTCCAGCCAATTAGAGCTGCTCTATTAAGACCAATCAGGACAGTGCCTTTTAGATCAATCAAATTTTGAGGATTTGGAGTCCTCATCTGCATGAGGACAAACCAATCAGAGACCAGGGGTGGGGACGCCTATTCATATAGGCCAGCTCCCATCTAGCTCTCCAGCACTTTCCCTTTTCACCTAAGACTGAAGACTATCTCCCTGGCAGAGCTGAAACACACAAAAATATCCCCTCAAAGCAGAGTTGTCTAGCCAGAGAGGGGTTTGGCCCCAGGGCTGCCTGGCCCCAGAGCTATTCTGTAGCTGTGCTGCAGCACAACCAAGTTGGTCCATAGCCATGCTGCTTTCACAGCACCATCCTAATAAAGAGGTAATATGCAAATTGATCATCACATCAACACACAAGATGGCCACCCTCATGTGGTCAAAGATGGCCGTCCCCATGTGGACACAGGTGGCCATCACAAGATGGCCAGCAGGGGAGAGCAGTTGAGAGGGACCAAGCCTGAAGGAGAGGGTAGTTAGGGGAGACCCAAGCCTGCAGGGGAGGGCAGTTAGGGATGACCGGGCTAGCAGGGGAGGGCAGTTGAGGGTGAGCAGGCCTGTAGGGGAGGGCAGTTAGAAAGGACCAGGGGCACAACAATTTCGGAACTACAACTGAAGGACAGAACAGACATCATCCAGAACCACAGGAAAGCTGGCTGAGTGGGGGTTCTGCAGCTGGAGGGAAAGAGAGGGGTTCACAGACACCCAGAGGAACTGCAAAAAGCTGAGGTACGGAGACGCGCGCGCTGGGAGAGCGGGTGCCCGAGTACCTGGCTGGCTTTCTCT